>PNEQ01117679.1:0-20702 GCA_003012365.1 Medauroidea extradentata | reverse complement strand
TTTCATGCCACATCGGAGGATTACAAAGTGCCCTTCCAGTGCAACAGTGCGGCTATCGTGAAAGGGTAAGCGGGAAAATTACCTGGATCCATACACGCCAACTTCTTCCATAAAACACCAATGATGGTATTGTGTGATATTGTGTAAGCATTGTATGCTAGTCAACATATGTTTACCTGAAGTGACCTGCTTGTTGCTTTATAGCACGTCATTTTATGTCCTGGTTGTATGGTTCAGCATATATTCCTCGGAAATAATTTGTTGTTACCGCAACAATTAAGGGTATTATTGTACGCGAATATAAACAACTTTCCACATAAAAGCTGATGAACATAAGGTAACCACGTGTTTTTTTTGCATGTACAAGTTGTAGCCCGTATTTTTCACAAATAAAGTTGTACTTTGTGAGGATATTTTGGTCAGCACTCAGCTAGTGAGAGATGACATAATGTCTTAGAGTGTCAGAATGAAGGGGCGGGATAAACGGGAGATTTCCGAGAAAAATCACCGACCAGCAGCAACATCCGGCACGATTCCCACATGCGAAAATCCGGGGACCGACCCCGCAGGGAATCGAATCCGGATCGCCTTAGTGGGAGGCGAGTGCTGTAACCACTGTATTTACCGCGGCGGTGCTTTGTGTTATACATCATACATACTGTATATCTGTGGCCATCTAATAGTTTTCATGATTCATGTGGTAAATTTGTAAATACGTTTTCAAAATACGAAACGTCATTTGAAAAACCTTAAGTAGATGGTAAGTTGTCACAATTTTACCTTCGGTTCACTTGGGGAATACGCATGCGGAGTATGTCTGTTCATGCATTTAAGAAACATTCAACACGGATACTGTTTCATTCATATACTCATTCCATTCGTAACTATTATACTTGTATATATATATATGTGTGTGTGTGTGTATTGGCTTAGTTTACCATGAGTCGAAGGCTAATCTTCGAAATTTTGTATAACCACATATAAGCATTTTATTTTCAATAAAAAGTAAATTAATTTCATTAAACAGAAAAAAAATTACAAAATATGTAAGTCGTTCTTGATATACAAACACACATCCTTTAGATGGATTACGACATCGTGTTTGCCATTCTGTAGCCGCTGATATTCGTATCTGCTATTGTTAAATATACTTTTATCTATTCTTTCGTACCTACAGGAAGCAATTGTATTAAGCTGAGTGAGTCAAGTAATACATATTTCATTCACAAGAATTTTGTTAACATTCTTCTACTTGAATTTTAAAAGCACGAGCACGTGAAAATAATTTAACAAATTAGCGCACAAAACTAAAGCAGGCAAAATCTTGGAATTGCTCCGGGCGTCCGCTTTCTGCGGTGTGTAATGACATTTTAATGCACATATAATTGTCTTCCATTACACTGATCATATCATGCAACAATCAAGATTAAATCGCCGTCATAATAACGCGGTTTGTTAGGAAAGAATTAGAGGAAACAATTTAAACGCCAACATTGTAGTCTCGCATTTAACAAGTGCTCATCCTGTACCGGTGCAGTGCACAAAACAATGACACGCTAATATTTGTCTCTTGACAAAGAATTATGTTTTAATGAGCTTGTGAGGGAATTTTACGTTTAAACTGTTATGATACTATTTAATTACCCCACGTTATAAGGTAGGTACTGTGATTGTATTTTGTCATTCATCATGGATGGCGACGATCTGAAAATTTACTAACTTTTGGTTTTGTTGAGATTAAAAAAAAAAACTGACAAATCCTTTGGGATAGCTCATGTTCTATTTTTGTGTGTTATATATATGTATATTTTTTTTCTTGTTCGTTCTTCGTTATTCGTCATTCAACACAGGTTTGATCAGCAAAAACATGAGCAATGGCGTACGTCCACAAACCAATAAATTTTCATTTTGGCTTTGTACTAGATAAGGCTAACTAAAATTATAAAAAACTAGTAGTTAAAAAAATTATACAAACGTAAAAAACATAAAATCAGTTTTAACTATAGCAGTTATTTTTAACATATATACAAGATCTCTTAATAATGTGCAAAAATCTACAAGATCCAACTAACATTAAAATAAAATAGATTTACATTTCTGTCAAATTTTCTTTCATTACTAAACAGTCCGAACCTATACAATAAATAAATCAATTTGGTACACTTATTTGAAAGTATTTACTGACTTCACCCCGAAACATATTCTGGATCATATTTTTCAAACCTTCACTAGTTTTCAGTATTAATGGCACTGGTACATGGAAAGTAGAAGAACTTTTAAACCTTCACATGATGCTTTTCAGAGTGGCCATTGTGGTTGCCTTCTTGAAGCACGTGTCCTGCTAAGAAAATTGGTAGTTGCAACTGCTTTAATGAGGCATTTTTTTTTGTAATTTAGAAGTTTACACACACTTTCAGACTACCCACTTCAGAACATGTGTTTTATATGACATCATAATAGCTAGGGAGAGAATTATAATAAAATATTCCTTAATGACCTGAAGTACTTAGTACTTCACTGATCTGACAAATCACTAGTAGTTGCTTAGAGTTATACATACATACACAGTTGGAATGTTTCATTTCGATATAAAGCATAGTCTCATCTAGGGCAGCTAGTCAAATTAGTAACGTAAGAAACTCATGTCATTAAATATAGCTTTGGTTTTCATCCTCTTTCACTCACTTATTACGCTATCACATAGAAGATACGTTCTGAAGTGGGCGCACTGAAAAAAGAAAATACTAAACAGTCACTGCAAAATATTTTGTTAAAATTGACCTTACGAAATGTTTTAGTAATGAACCTAAAAAAATTTTGCTGTCCCCAATAAAGTTTTGCAGTGACTACAAAAAATTTAGTAACCACTACAAAATAATTTTGTAAGGTCCATATTGACAAAACATTATGTAGCCACCACAAAACAGTTCTTTATGTGCGTCTTGAAAGTGTGTGTGCATTTCTAAAGTCCTCACAAACTGCTCATAAATAAGTTCAAACCATTGATTACGTTGTCAAGCCACGTGACTTCAATCACATAACCACAGTGGCCCATTTAAAAGGCCCCATGTGGTTTAACAAAATATCTGTTTCCATACGCCAAATCCTATTAAATATTTAAAGTGCCGTATTTCTGAGAGTGCAGCAGTTCTCGTAACATCTACGAATTGAATTTAATACAGATATGTACGTTTGTATGACTATTTATATGACGAAATAATAAATTAACGTAATCAAATATTCTGTCAAAGATTGTTTGCCTACACAGGAATATTGAATTAAAACTTATTTGTTATTTAATTTAAAATAATGTCCTGCACAGTTACTTTATAAAGTTAATGTATACGCAATTTTAATGCATTCACTAAAATTATATAATGAAGTTCATAAACAATACGAAGTCTCCTCTGTAATTTATACATGTCTCCTGCAGGAATTATATTGCCTTGACGATTGCGAAACGTCACATAGGACTCGTCAGTTTGTACAACTAGCACCATAACGACGAAAACGTTTCTATAACCATCAGTTTTATAAGGATATATTTGTAATTATATTATGGTGTGCAGAATTGCAGATTTTGCAACTATAGCAGGATTTGTTTAATGATATCCTTTATTTACAGGAATGAAAATAAACCCATAAAGCAAACTATCGCGTAAATCTAAACGTGTAAATATTAAGTACTATTATGATACATTTGTAGGTTAACAAGGAACATTTTGACTCAAATTAGAACTATCTGGATTACATTTTTAACTCGAACAATCCTCGTTAAGATAAGTTCTTGAGTGCTTTGCACTTAGGGTGAAGAGGTAAGTGGTGGATAAGTGAAAGTCAGCCTTGATTTCCGCGTGCTCTCTGGCTATGATCGTACTAGTTGTGTTATGTTTATACAGAGTTCAAACCAAAGCCACCATATTATTATTATAGTTAATACTAGTAGAAATATTGTCTAGGTATGACTCGCCTATAACTTACTCTGCTTAGGAAATTAAACAAAAAACTACCCGAAATGATTGATTTTTGCTGAATTCGTTAACATTCTTTAATACAAAACTAAAAATATAAAACATACATACGTAAGTAGACGCACAATTCGTTAATTCCCTGTAAAATTATTTTCAGGGAAATGGTTTAATACCCGAGATAAAAACACGCAAATGCTTCTTTGGTAGACAATTTAGAGATAAAGTACATCTCTAAAATGTGTTCTCACATTTAATTCGAGCAATTGTGATGGATTGAAATGTGATAATTCCTGTTCTATGTAATTAAATAAAAAAATTAATAAATTTCGTACTCGTATACTTCCAAATTAGGTTGTTAAATTGGCACATTTTAAATGTTTCCAAGGAATCTTAATTTTTGTATGGTGCACGTAAATTGTCGTGTTGTAAAAGATAAAATTGTAAAACTTAAGTCAATATTGTTATGCCGCTGGTACTGTTTTATTCAGTTGTGTTGCACTCGCTCTAATTAACTGATTCAGCTTTACAATGCGTACCATCAGAGTTCTCGAACAATAATAACTACAGAAGAAATTATTTCTCGAGAACTCTGACGGTACGCTTCATAACGTTAAAAAATGTAACTTCAGCGCGCGACACAAATAAACAAAAATGACAATATCATGTTACTATTAGCCGTATAGCACGACATTTCACGTCCATCACACGACAATTAAAACCGTATCAGTAAACGTTAGGTAGTTTGTAAAATAAGTACGATATGCGACGTCTTGCAGAAATACACACAAATGAATCAAATAATAAGTATAAAAAATGCCAAAACTAAAACCCTCATGACACGTTTTACTTCAAATAGAATCGAATGGAGTTTTATAAAATATGTAGCAGATAAATAACGACAAGCGTTTGTATGATTTTGCTCCTAAACGAATGTCGCCGTGTTATTTCCATGGTTTTGTAAAACAGTCTATAACTCACTAAGTATTTGAAAGTTTCACGCAACAAGGGTAATATTTATTTATAAGGTATAATGATGCCAATTCAAACATTCGATTACCGGGGTCAGATTTTCGCATGTGGGAATAGTGCCGGACGATGCCGCTTGTCGACTGTTTATCCATGGGCCTCTCATTTCCGCCGCTCTTTCATTCCGGCGCTGCTCCATACTCACATCATGTCACTCCACACCATCGCTAAAGACCGAAATGTTAAGTGCTAACCAAAATCTTTTCAGTCATAGTGAAATAGTTCTGTTCCGTTTTAAGTCCAGCATTATTTGTTCGTTATTTAGGAATATGGATCTGCATTCCTTGAAGTCATAACAGTAAGATACATTTTATAAACAGGAACAAAAGTAATTTGAACAAAATCGCTTACTCAGAGATTAATGAAAAAATATTGCAGTATCAGTACTCTCTCGGGTTACGTCTAATAGACTACATTATTTTTTCACGAATATGATCATTGTATGATATACGGAAGTTTACTGAGCTACAGTCAGGCAGCTTGTGTGAACACAGATATAAGAACTGTTTCGAGGAAATCATGCTATGGCCTCGTGAACGGGGAGCGAAGTTGGTAATGGGGTAGGCCTATTTTACGAACCATTTTCATGAACGTTCGCTGTTGTATCGAATTATTTATTATTATAAGAATCATTACATTTTCGTTGTTTTCAGTTTGTGTTGGTTTTGATGTCCTCGTCTAGGTTTGTAGCCTTAGTTCACTCACCTGACTTTTATGAATTTTTTCTACATTTAATTTTGTGTCGTCATTCTGGATATGCTAACTATATTTCTTTTAGTAAATATGTTGATGTTAAATGTTGGCTGGCAGCACCTTACATTGACTTTTCTTTTGGTTTAGTTATATGTGGTCTGCCACTGAACTATATTCGCTCGGAAAGGCGCACGTGTTTGAAGATATTTCATTTTGTAATGCGCTACATTTCTAACAAGGAAATCATCAAACATCGAGACTTTTACGCAGGCAAAGAAATATTTTTCTTAAGGAATTTTCGAATATCAATTTGAATTTCATAGGAAGTGTTGCAAACCACATAGTTAATAGGTACCGGATATTTCAAAGTATTATTCCATCTGTATTAATACTGAGAGTATAAACAAGAAATTACGGGCGCGGTTTACCGCAATTTTCATCATCATTACTTTATTTTGTATTTGTACCAGATATTTTTTTTTATTTTAGACACAAAATGCGACTAAATTTGGCTCTTATGAAATTTTTTTATCTCTCATAGTTTTCGCGTAATGGCTTGTTAAAGTCACATTTTGCATGTTTCCGTTTTAACGACTACGTTAAAATCAACTGATATACCAAACTCAAAAAAATCACAGTGGATAAAGACATTGCAGGCTACAATAACATGCTCATAAAATTAAAGAATAAAAATTATTTGTATTAAAAAAAATATTGAATTTTAAATTTTTAGTTTTAGTTTTATCATTTTTTTTACAATTCAAATAACGCCATATATGTAAGACGGTTTCACTCATCTCTGGATAGCAAACTATCCTTTGACTTCTGCTGTAATCCCACGGTGGTTGTAACTGAAGACAGGCCTCGGACACACCTCGTAGAGTTGCTCCTCTCCTTCTGATGTCTTCTCTTAGGCCCTCGGACCCATACGGCTATAGTTCATAAGCACACGATATCGAATCGCGGAAGACTAATTAATATAACTTCTCGGTAGTCCCGAATCCAGGCCCTCTTGCCATTTTCTTGACTTCGTCTTCACCACAGAGGTGACCTGAAATAACACCTCGACCAGGCTTCAATTCATGAAGGTAAAACCTAGAGCAGCAACGACCTTTATGCTGCCGCTCTCCTCATCGTCCCTTGTAATATTCCTATAAAACTCATTGTTTTTAGAAGCGTTAATCCTCCAGCTTATCAGCACTCGGCAAAACAGTTCAAATCTTTGTGGGTTGTGCTGTGAGAATGCATATCAGGATAGTCATGAGCAATTAATCAGTCGTAATCTAAAATGCAAATAATCTGGTCTGGCAAAAATTAAAGTTTACATCTTGTCATACAATAAGCAAAAACACCGTTCTTATTATATATATATATATATATATATATATATATATATATATATATATATATATATATAATAATCTGAGGCCTGGTCAAAATTAAATAATGTCTCACATATAATAACAAATAAAATCACATAGGAAAATAAACAAATACTGACACGTTACACTGCTAAGTGATATACGGGTACACAGTTTAACAAAATTGGTAAAAAAAATTCTGAGATATCTTTCTATTATAAAGATAAAAAAATAGATGGCGATTTCAAAATATTACAAAAGGATAAACGAGATACACACAAGTCAAGTCAACTTTGTATGTAGAGTGTGCAATATGTGTGACGACGTTCCTGAAAATATTTCATCAGATAAGTCATACTATGCAAGAAGTATTAAAATTGCTACAATTATGAAATTATGAACTCTAAATAAACTAAATACACAAAAGTCGAATCAATTTTGGATGCAGTAGTATATATGTGTACCAAGTTAAATAATATTCTGAAAAATAATTCCTAAGAGATCAAATACTATTGTAAAAACATTTAAATGGCGACCACTTTGAAAATATGAACACAGGATGAGCGAATCACCCAAAAGTAAAGTAAGCTATGTAGCATACGTGTATCAAGTTAGGTGAAATTCTAATTAATATTTCCTAAGATATGTTGTACTATGCTAAAAGCACAAAACAGCCGCCGTTTTTAAAACATGAACACAGGATGAACGAAATACACAAAAGGAAAGTCATATTTGTATGTACTATATGTGTACGAAGTTTGGTGAAATTCTAAAAAATATTTCCTAAGATATGAAATACTATACTAAACATATAAAAATAGCCACCATTTTAAAATATGAACATATTATGAACGATATACACAATACTCAAGTCAGCTTTGTATGTAGTATATGCCTACCAAGTTGGGCGAATTCTTTCGTTGTCGCGTAATAGTATTATTCATCTTTAGTATATTTCAGTCATCCACCTGTAATATTTTGAAAAGGGTGGCTATTTTTTCATTTATCTTTATGATAGATCTCTCAGAAAATTTTTTCCATAATTTATTAAACTGGTTACTCTCATATTACTTAGCATGCTGACTTATCTTTAACATATATCGTGTATCATACGTCTAAATCAATATTATAATTTAATGTTCCTAGTTTACGTAAACGATTTTATGTTTCAGAGTTAATTTGCACCCGCTTTGAGGAAAGTAGGCTTATCAGCTAAGCTGGTAACTTCTTGTTAAGGGTTCAGAATTAAAATCTAGGTTTTTGCGCTATCAAATATTTTTAAGAGTTTTTTATTTTCACCGCAGTTGCTTAAACTATCAATATTTGTCACACCAAAAAAACTCTGCTGTTTCCAGGATCATAAAATGGGAATCTTTTAGTGAGCGAATGTTGTTATGTGTGAAAAAGACTGATTTATTTATACCGTCCAAAATTGTAAAATTTTATTATTTAACTGTCAAAACCACACACACAAGACAAACACATATACACATGCTTACTTAGTTTAAAGACAAATAAGTGAAATACTATTATACAATTTCCTTCGCAGCAGTCAAACATTTTATTTGCTACGATAATGCCATTTTACATAACTATTTTTTTATGAAATGGTTACATCAATTCAAGCAATTAATATGGTAAACTTACGAATATTTTGCAAATAAATTTCATAATAAGGTTAAATTAATCACTGTGTACATTTTACGTTCGTCTGCTCGTGAAATATGTTTATACGACACTGCTGGAATAACTCCAGACGAAAAAAATAACATGCAGTAAAATCAGGTTATAGGAAGAAATAAAAGCGACTGTTAAATGGCACGGTCTCAACAGCAAGCCTTTTAGCCTCGGAAAATGCTGCTACTCAGTGGAACTACAGACAACGAATAGACGGGACTAGAGTATGCAGAGGACAATGGATTCTAGTATGCAGGTCATGTTCTGCGAAATTCTCTCCAGTCGAGAGTGTAGTTAATTAAAAGCTGGAGAACACTGCAAAATCTCATATAAAAAAACAACACCTTAATTGTATATCACACAATATTTTTATAAAACACACAACAATAAACATAACAACAAAACACTTCAGTACAACATCCATAGAACATAGGGTACAGAAAAAGGGAAAGACAAATAGAGCATTATTCAAACCACACATGCTTCACATAGAAAAAATTGGTCGAAACATTCCGCCCACCTTGTTAACTTATGTTAACAACATTTTAAATTTACGTACCATCTCCAATCAAATATATAACAACAATTTAGAGTACATGGGCAAAATTGGATACATTTCATAATACTTATTTCAGTAATGCCTGAAACGGCAATGGTGACACTTTCGACACAGGCCTCTTAAAATAACCAGCTGCATTTTTCACCAACATTGTTTGTACAAGTCCATCTTCACCAGAAAATTGTTCATTGGTACGGCCGAGTTTCCACTGCTGGGCTGGTAGTTTCTCATCCTTAGACCAGCTCGCCTATCTGAAAATTTGACTTCTTCACCCACCGCTTCAGCCGATTCAGGAGCCTGGGAAGATACTCTGCTGACCAACGTTGCCAGAAGTGCTGCACCAGGTGTTGTACTAGTTGCCATCTGGAAACATGGTTTAGTCTCTGTATTGCAGCTTCATGGTCAGGTATTGTCAGTAAACTATCTCCAATCAAGAAATGTCCAGGAGTAAGTGTGGTTAAGTCATTTAAATCATTAGAAAAAACTGTAAGTGGCCGTGAACTGAGACAAGCTACAACTGATGTCAGCACGGTGTACAGCTCTTCCAATGTTAGAGTACTGATACCAATCACGCGATGTAAGTGGTACTTCATACTTTTCACTCCAGCTTCCCAAAACCCCCTTTGATGGGGTGCAGATGGTGGATTAAAGTGCCAAGATATGCCTTGCTCTGCAAGATGCTGTTTCACTGACAACTGATAAAGTTCTGTGTTCATTAATGCAAACGAGTATTTCAGTTCCCTAGCAGCCAACAAAAGAAGTTCCACAGTCACTATACGTGTCACTAGGCCTAACACGACGTGAGACAAATCGTTTCAGTGTTGTAATGAAAACAGCTGCCGACACGTCACTCACGAGTTCTAAATGAACTGCTTTGGTCGCAAAACATATAAACATTGCTACATAGCACTTGTATTTGATATTGCTCCTGCCCTTACAATTGCGAAGACTGAGCAGGCCTGCATAATCAACACCACAATGTAAAAGTGGTCGAGCAGGGCATAACCTAGCAGCTGGAAAATCTCCCATTAATTGCACTGCTGAATTTGTTCGATGGCAATGGCATTTCACATATTTTTTGACAATTTTCCCGATAATGTGTCTAGCTCCAGGTATCCAGTATCTTTGATGTATAATTGCCTGGACTAAAGGCTAACCAGGATGAAGATTGTTTACGTGAGTATTCCATACTACTAGCTCGACAAGCTTACTGTGTTTTGGAAGTAAGGCGGGGTGCTTTTGTTCTTCTGGGATGCAGGCTTTGTTCAGACAACCGCCCACCCTGAGCACCCCATCTTCATCATCATCATCATCCAAGATTGGACAAAGGCTGGCAATGCAACTATTTGCAGACACTGGCTTACCTTTTTTGAGGCACATTTCTGAAGTGAAACTTTCACCTTGTGCAATTTTCACCCAATGGAACATAGCTTGATGAAGTTCCTCAACAGCTAATGAGGAAGACATATTTCTTTCATTCCTTGTTGTTCCACAATTTTTGCTAAACTTCAAACACCAGGCAGTTACCCTCTGAAGACTACTCAATGATGACCATCTGTCTAGAATGGAAGTATAAAATCTGGTGCAGGCTACAGTCACTACTTGTCTCTGTTCACTAACTATGATATGCTTGTCAACATCTCCTGCTGTCTTACATAGCAGCTCATGCTCCTGCAACTGTGTTAGACCAGCCTACCGCTGTGGATGACAAGGTAGCTTTGGTGGAGATAACCCTCGTGATGCGCAGTCTGCAGGATTGTCCATATTATCAACATGATGCCATTGGGATGGATAAACAAGATCCTGGTTCATTGAAACCCTATTTGCCATAAATGTCTTCCAATGCTTAGGTGGTGATGCTACCCAAGTTAGAACAATGGTTTTCAGAAAACACTTACATATTTGTCACTTTAACTGTCAACGACTTCCTCACTGCATCCAGTAACTTAGCAAGAAGCAGGTAGCACACAGTTTCAGCAAGGTATGGACACTGCTTTACTGGTGCTACTTTTGTTTTTCCAGCACAGCAACCAAGCATACTACAATGGTATCATCTTAATTGCGAGATCTTTAGTACACCACAGCTGCATAAGCTACTTCAGATGCATCACAAAACCCTAAAAGTTCCATGGAACCCAACTGTGGTTAAATTATTTGCCTAACTATTTTAATACTTTTGAGAATAGACAGTTCCTTGTTTTACTCCTCCCACATGCCGCACACATAATTGGGAAGGGGATCTTCCCACTGCAATGGCAATTCCCAGAGTGACTGAAACAACAATTTTCCTCTAATTGTTACCGGTGACAGCCATCCTAATGGGTCAAACACTATAGCAAGTTTTGAAAGCAAAGCGCGTTTGGTCACAGTTAAATTTGGTGTCGCTGGACTTACAGACACAGCAAACTTGTCACTGTGTGGATGCTCCTCAATTCCCAGTGCCTTGATTGTTGAGTCATCAAACTTCAATGGTACAACAGCATGTCTCAAATAACTTGATACTGCGTCTGTAATTTCTGGAAAACTGGACATCCACTGTCACAGTTCAAAGCCTCCTTTCTTCAATAACTGTATAAGTTGACTCTGCAACTCTATTGCTTCACTGACACTGTCTGCTCCTGTTAAAAGGTCATTAACATAAAAATCCCTAAGGGCAACAGATGATGCCATAGGAAATGCATCCTGTTCGTCTATTGCCAATTGCCTTAGACTTCTGATGGCGAGGTATGGTGCACAACTTTCTCCATAAGTGACTGTAAGAAGCCTGTACTTTTGAATGGGTTCTTCTGGTGATGATCTCCATACCATTTTTGACCATTAGTGTCTGCACCATGCACACCAACCTGGTGATATATTTTAGCAATGTCTGCTACCAGGAGAACTGTATGCTCCTTAAATCTCATAAGCAATGAGAGTATGTCATCTTGCTGTTTTGAACCCACCAATAACTTAACATTCAACGATATCCCTTAATTTGTCTTTGTTGATGCATCGACCACTACCCTCAGTTTTGTAGTACTGCTGCTCTCCTTCATTACAGCCAGGTAAGGAATATAATACATATATTTAAACAACACTTCTGGTTCATCTGCTGAAATTTTCTGCATATTACCTAGTGAAAGATATTCATCCATGAAATTACGATACAGTTGGCATCTGTCTGACTGTTGATTTAGCTGTCTCTATAGTTTGAGTAATTTTGACACTGCCAAACTACGCGACTCTCGAATCTCTCGTTGATCATCACGAAATGGTAACTTTAGTATAAAATTCCCGCTATTATCTCTTTTATGGGTTCTGTTGAAATTATGTTCACACAATGTTTCTTCTTCAGTTAACATCTTCACTGTATCTCCAAACTAGCTACCAAAATTTTTCTAGTGTTTTATTCACATCTGATTGTACATGAAAAACAGATGCAACTTGTCGTATTCGTGTGTCTACTGGTGCAGGTAATACCCATCCAAATACAGTCTCAATTACCCCTGGAGATCCTGCTGGCCTGATGTGACGCCCCAGCAAAAGTAACATTGGATAGATATCAACACCTAATAGAAAATCAATTTTTCCTGGTGAATTAAACGAAGGATCTGCTAGTTTTAGTCCCTTAAGATGTGGCCACTAATTTGTCAACTGAATTGACTCTTTGGGAAGTAATACAGTTAATTTTGGAAGGTCCAATGCCTTAACTGCATGTGAGAACTCCTCGCTGAATGTTGGTTGGAGGTTCAGATGACGTACACTGACACACTGACCAATTTATATTGAAGCTAACCCAGAGACACAAATCTGAGAACGTTTCTTCTGCAAACACAACTTTTGGACACAATGTTCTGTCACGAAACTTTCTTCAGAACCTGAATCAAGCAATGCGCGAACTGCAATTTTCCTTCCGTTTCTCTTATTGTCAGTAATGTTCACAATATCAGATGCTGATAGAGCTTGTGAAAAAGTTACATCCTTAGCATGATGTGTAACAACCTCTATTGCAGTACTGCCTTTAGATGCATTTCCTTTATCATCACTAAAATGCAGCAAGGTATAGTGAAAAAGATGAAATAACCTACAACTCGAAGGCTTACACAATTTAACATGTCCACTCCCAAGGCAATTAAAACACAATTCACTGTTCTTTACAAATGTATGTCTTTCCTCTACTGATGCGCTAAGAAATTGAGGACACTTATGTAATGAATGTTTGTCCTTGCATTTTATGCACCTGTAATCTGTCTGAGTGGCATTATGTAATGTTGAGGCACTCTTGTACGGTACACTCATGAGTGCAGTTGTAACTTGATATTTATTTTATGTTACTCCAGCTGCAGACAGGGCACGGGTTCTGTGTTCCGGAAAATGTGTTAATTGTGCAAATGTGGGTAATTCCTCAGCTGTAAGTGACAACTGCCACTGCCATCTTGAATCACTATCAAGTTTTTCTGTCACTAAAAATACCAGTATTGAATCCTAATGTTCAACTGGCTGCCCAAGAACCTTTAAGAGGGCGTGGTACATAATTCAACGCTGAAAGCATTACTATATAACTGTAGGCGTCTTGAAGCCAAATTGCGGAGATTAAACATTAGCAATCCTAGACAGTAGTTTTAGCCAGCGTTTTAAACCAAATTGATTCCAATGTTACGAACATCTGAGGCACAATCTCTGACGCCGGAACCTCGTGCATTTAACTGCAGCGCAAGAGATCACGTGTAACGAATTAGTAATTCTGGATAAATATTTACTCATAAAGTTGGCAAATACCATTATCTAGGATTGTCATTGGGTATTTTATCCATATTGGCTTCGAGAAAGGCGTATAAATTAATTAATGATTTCAGCGTTTATTTATCTACCACGCACTCTTAACAGTCTGGTACACTCTACCACATTATCCAGTAACCTGCGTAACATTACAGTAGACTCTGATTGCAATGCTGGCTGCGAGAACTGTTGTTTTAAGGTTGAGTCAATCAACTCTCGTTTATTTTCATACCTAGCATTCAGAATTTCCCAGGCCTCAGTGTAATTAGCATTACTTACTGGTACAGATTTCAAGAGAATAACTGCTTCCCCTTGTAACAAACATTTCAAATACTGCAATTGTTGTGCACCAGTCAGATTTACATTCTTATGCACAGCTGCCTCAAACAAATCTTTTAACGACAACCACTCTTGAAGGTTCCCGCCAAATACAGGTAACTGCGATTTAGGTAACCGTACCTCACTTCCGCTGTTATTACTGCTACTACCTGCTATTTCATTGAATTAATTTTTCTTTAGTTCCGCGTCTGCTAATTTTCCAAGCAGTGTCGTTAGACGGTCTTGAGCTTCGCCTAAATCTATTTCATGAAAATTGTATTCTTCATCCATTTTTGATTCAAGGCAAATTCTTGCTAATAATTTGTCAATCTCCGCCATTATTAATTCTATTCTTTTTCTATGTACCTGAATTGCACCTGCATCACCAATTGAAATTTTCTCAACTGATTTTTCTGCACGAGTCACATTTGCCTTGAAAACAATTTTCTTTGCTAAAAGTGCTTTCATTTTACCTGTAGCATATACAGACACACTGGCACAATAGCAACTCCCGACGATATTCACAGATTAACTAATAAAGCTGATTACACATATCCAGAACCGGAGTACCAAAAAATATTCTGTGAAACTCTCCTCAGTCGAGAGTGTAGTTAATTAAAAGCAGGAAGACACTGCAAAATCTCATATAAAATATCAACACCTTAATAGGATATCACACCATATTTTTTTTTTTTTTTTTAACACACACAACAATAAAGAATAGAACATGTCGTAAACGTGGAATTTAGGTTGGACGTGCAAACCCTTGTAACAACGATGCATTCCCGAACATATAGTCAATAATGATATGAATACTGTTGCGCTTCTTGCCCTCACAGGATACTGTTATGAGTTTATTACCCACACAGTACTCTTGTGTCAAACATAAGTATGAGACGATGTCCCAATAGCCGTAACCGTAACATGGCATCAGCCTCGGCAACACGATGTACGACTGTCGACCTAAAATTCCAGTAGCTATTATAACTAAAAATATCTTAACCTCACAATGTAACTTCGTTATCTTGCCCCACCCCTCTCTCGCATTCCAATTACAGTACATTTTATAACGTAATATAATGATCTAAGTAAATATGTTCCTAACACGAACGGACGCGTATTTAATAATATGTTCGCACTTAACCCGTCATAAATCAATAGCCCTTGTAATGATTAACAACGTAAATTAAATACATCCACTTCAATGCGTAAAATAATAACAATACTCTCTGTGATATTTTTTTTTCACGTTATTAAAAGCTGAGACAAATGAGAAAAACCAACCAGTTTTTATATTACTAGAGCTACTGACCAAATGGAAACGAAACCCCCGTAGAAGTCATAAGAAAATATATTTAAACAGAATTTACACAGTAGAAAATAATGCCTTCTACAGACAAGTCAGGTTACTAGATAAAAAATTAGCAGAAATTATTATGTGTTTTTATCGTGACCAAGGTGATTAATTCGGGTACGAACCTGACCATCACTTAACTTACAAACCCGGGTTCTACGTAATTTTCTGAGTTCTAGACGTTTCAAAATGTTGTTTCTTTCGAGAACAACTTATAAACTTCTTTAAATTCTTTGCTAGCTCAAGTTAAGAAAATGTAATGGTAGTTATTAGGTTTTAGTTAATTTTGAAGTAAATTACACCCGTTGAGACATAAACAGAATTATGAAGCTGTTCTGCATAATCAATTAATTTTTCGGGAATTTATCGAAAATTTACTAGATTTATTTTCTGAACTCTTGACGCAGAACTAAACTTGTCACGACGGCGTACTTTTGGATTGGTCTTACCATGGATGTCTTGTAGTAGGTCGGGATAGTTGTCGTTGTCTCTAGGTCATCCCTCAATACTTATTCGACCACGTCCTTCACGTCTTTGGATTGCGACAACGTCCTCTTGGTTCTTGTAAGACGATCGCGACCTCTTCGTCCTCGGGTGAAGCTTTCGTTCCCCTCGTTCATCGAACAGTGGACCCGTCGAACTGAAGACCTCGGAGACCTAGGATAGCACCGGACACGAAGTGGACTACGGAATTGCCTGATCCACAGGCTCTTCTTTATAATCCCCTTTAATATCATTCCTCGGCGTTGGCATTGTGGATAATATCAAATGTATTTTTCCAGGTAGTAGTAGTAGAAGCAAAATGAGACCTTCCTGACGACGCGTAGGAACAATTTAGCGTCTCGCCGAAAAAATCCTCAGGTCTTCTTGACTACACGTCTGGTCGGCACCATCGACGGGAACGTTCTTATTTTCCATAACATTTTCTTAATCGTTCTTCAACAAACTACTTATCTTGTTTTAACGTCGCAACACAACTTCCAGTCAATACTTTCCTCGTAGCTTACCCCGGGTTTGTTCGCCAATATGATCAGATCAGGTTGCAATTCGTGGTACAAAACAAAATATTTCTAGCATAGATATAAAAGCTGTAGAAGTCATTAAAGTTTCAAAACCACAATACCTTATACATTCAATACATAAACTATTAAAACTTACATTCTTCCTGGCACGCGGTAACTATGGTCATTGAATAGTAAATATCTAGGTTAATTGACAAATGAATTGATATTTATACTCATCTGTAACATTTGACCAAATGCTATGTTACATCTACAGTTTTTACTAATGCCTACTATACAAAAATTATCCTGCGTGTACAAATGTGTAAATGGGAGATGTCTAGACTATGATCTTTGATACAGCAAATAGAAAGGTTAAAATTTCCTGTATTAAATTACTTACACACACATATATATATATATATATATATATATATATATATATATATATATATATATATATATATATATATATATATATATATATATATATATATACACAGAATGTTCTGGGAGTAGACGTCAATAAAGAGGCGGGTGATAGAGGAGCCCAAGATCTACCAAATAAACCAAAGTTGTATAATCCGATTCGCAACCGTCTAAAAGTTATGAATATTTAAAGAAAATTTGGTTGTACTCAACCTTGAACTAAACATTTAATGATGGTGGAAAAAGTAATGGTCCATGTGGAGCGAAATTTGTATACTTCAATTATTATTAGTGTCGTCACACTTAAAAACACATTTCACGTCACTGAGAGTACAGCTTCGTGGTGTAAACATTCACTTTCACGAAAGTTGTGTTTGGTTCTGAAAAATGCCTCTAGTTTGCACGAGATAAAAAATATTAAAAGGTCAGATAAATGATCACCCGCCATTGGAAAAACTGCCCTATTGTATGGCCAATTAATTAGTAAAGACCAGTATTTAAATTTACTAACATCGATGCCGTAAATGTGAAAACATAACGTAATGCAGAAGATTCATACAAAGTCAAATCAGCTATAAGGTTAAAATTAGTATGTGAGTAAATAATTAAATGTAACTTTATTGAAATAAAAATATTACACAATGTTTGAAATAATTAAAATGTATTTTGAATGTAATGTGTTTACTTTGTGTAGATAAAATAAAATGTTACTAAGAAAAGTGGTAATAATCAGTTATTTCGCGAAACAAAATTGATGTTATCGAAATGGAAAGTTAAGATAACCGAATTACATCACCGACACCCTTACACAGTTGCTGCTTCATATTCACAGCGGCCGCGGTTATGTAGAGGCTAGTGCGCTCGCCCCCCATCAAATCACTCTCTGTATGTGTGTGTGTATGTATATATGTATATATATGTGTGTGTGTGTACACACACTAGCAGATCCGACTGACGTCCTGCCAATGCTAGGCGAGACCAAATAAATCCAGTTACAGGTCTTATATTGTTATGGGTGTCACGACAATATTCTCCGTGTTAAAATATTTATTTTGTGTATACCAGTTTACGTGGCAATCTGTTGCTACGTAGCGTGTAAGTTAATGCACTGCATGCCATCTAGTGACAAGTTGGCGACTTTAAGAGTAAAATGGATAACACAAAAACCTTCTCCATTAAATAACACGTATATGGGCCAAGTTTCATGATAATTAGTCAAATTGTGTCTCATAAATACATATACAGGCTGTTTGGTAATTATATGTACAAACGAAAGCGGTTTGTCGAAGACGACGAAACAAGCAAATAATGATATTAAACACAGTTCCGGAAACAAATGATTTTCCTTATATGACACATTACAAGTTACGACAGGAACACTATAACAGTGTTGCAACATTGCCATGTTTGCACGTGTCCAGACATCGTAACGGGAAAACCGTCGTTTTCCGGTCCTATGTTTATAACCATTATTTGCTTGTTTCATCCACCTCAAAACCCCCCTTTCGTTCGTACCTATAATTACAAAAACATACTGTATTCATGAATACATACATTAGGCCTATATCTACACCTGCTATTTGCGGCTATAGTCCTAGAAATTTAATTCGAAGTGCAATCCTTTACATCTTCTAAAATATATAGTTATTCCTCCTTTACTGGAAACGCAAGAGAGCCAAACATTGAGCAATTCAAGATGCTGTTCAATAGTTAACAATTGAAAACTTCTATGTTATACAGGCTAGCAGATTCCTGGAAAATTTAGTGCATTTACTTTGCTTCTGTTAGATAACAGGTTTGTGAATTATTTACTATAAATAACTGCGTATTTTGAGGAATCTGCTACTTTCAAACAATACAAATTTTTGATGAAGCATTTCGCAGTTCATAAACAAACTACTTAACGAGTGTTTCTTTCAAAGTTATATTTAATCCGTAGAGGTTGATTTGATCTCGTGATTTGTGTTGATATTTGTGTACGTCGGTGTGTTGTTGTGTGTCGTTATGTTGGTATGTGTACGAGTGTGTGCGTAGATCTGTGAGTGTGTATGTTGGTGTATGTGAGTGTGTTGTTCTGACTGCTTCCTCGGTCGCATGACAAATGTAGATAGACTAGGTGATATTTTGTTACCTGGTACTGGAATGCTATTGCATGTATAAAAGAGTCGGTTTTATCTATAAGTTTCGCATGGAATCTACCTTGCTCGATAATTACTTGTAAACAAATTGTGTGCGTTTTGTACAGCTTGCACGAGTGTTGCGTTTCTTGTTTTGTATGAAATCTCTCTGAGCGACACATGCAAGCAGGAAGATGTAAATATACTGGTATGTCAGGAAAATGTAGTCCGCTTGTTAAGTTTCAATGAACGCTGGAAATGTCAGCAGTTCTGGTATTTTATTTGACTATCGTATCAGCGCGAAGTTGTTGCTGTATATTGAGCAAGTAGTTTCAGTGCTCGTGAAACATTGCTTTTGGAATTGATCGACAACAGCAACTTAAAACTGTACCGTTTTGCAAACGGTAAGGCTATTGAATTATAAATGTCGTAATGGTAGTGTAGGAATAAGATTCACCTTAAGAATTGGCTTGATTGAACAGTAGATTTTGATGGACGCACTCTTAGGAGGATGTCGAATCAGAGGTAAGTGTAGGAGCCACAAAGCTGAGCGTGGCTGTGAAGTAAACTACGATAACAGAAATAACACGTATTTTTTAGTATGTACAGTACATGTATGTAAAGTCTGACTTGGAGGTTAAATAAACTATGCAAGAAAACTTTGCTTCGACCTCGTCAATATCATTGAGTAAGAATGTCAATATGTTCCTAGGTGGTTACCCCATTTGTGCTGATGACAGGCGAGGGTTAACCGCTTCCCTTTGTCATAATATGAAAGAGTGTATCTATTTATATTGGTGGTATACAACTGCTTCCGATGGACTTATGGACAGGCTGCAGCCTGGGTGGTTGACGAGCTGAAAGAAACGAACAGGTAAGTTCTGACATTACAAGTATAAATAATTGCAAGAAGTCTCCTGGCTAGGCTTCGGGAATATAACTAAGAGGATGGTCATGTCACACTTGGCGGAAGCCAATCCGCAGTACGAAAGTGCACGCCCGTAAATATTTACGGCAGAGCATCAGGCTTCGGGGATCTTAATTATGAACCATACTGTTAGATATTAGTTTACAGTTAAACTACGAACAATGTAAAATAGGCAAACTTACAGTATGCCTACCTCAAAGCAGATGTTCGAAATGTCAGCATCCAACTTAGCTGAACAAGTCTCATTGAAGAAAAATTGCTTTGCTTATTCGATATAAAATTCCCTGGCGGGAAAATATATACATATATAAAAATGAAAGGTGACTGATTGACTGACTGACTGACTGACATATCAAACTGCAGCCCAAACCACTGGACCTAGAATCGTGAAATTTTTTGTGGGGGTTCCCTTCAGGTCGTAGGCGAGCACTAAGAAGAGATTTTTCGAAATTCGACCTCTAAGGGGGTGAAAAGGGGTGAAATGTGTTTCCGAAGAAACGTCGATAGAGC
>PNEQ01117678.1:147808-160978 GCA_003012365.1 Medauroidea extradentata | reverse complement strand
AAATTTGTTTTTCGTGTAATCCCGTATTTTATCCCCCCCCCCCCTTTTTTATTTCTCTCTCTCTTTTTAAAATGTAATAGTAGAAAAAGAGTGGAACAGAAGCACACCACGCGAATACTGTGCTATATTGGAGATTAAATAGCGAGTGGCAAAATGTAGGCCTACGACGATATAGCACTGTGTTTAGTCCACTCTTGCGCTCCACATACATCTTACTGGTATTATTATTCTGTTATGACCTACGTATTATGGGCTCAGGCTAACTTCCGAGCAGTCCAAATAAGGTTTTTAAATGTTTGTTGCAATGGGAGTTTACCATTAGAATTGATTGGTTTGTGGACATACGCCATTGCTCATGTTTTGCTGATCAAACTTGTGGTGAACGACAAAGTACAAAAAATAAAATTATCAAGAAAACTATATATAATAGACCAAATATTCCACAGGGATTTTGTCAGGTTTTTTATATTTTTATTTTATTATTTACGTTTCTTATTAATTATTATATTAGACGACAATAATTCTAGAAATAGAATTCAGTCCAATATCGACACGACACCCGGACATAAAAGACAGACACAAATATAGAACCACATTCCCAATATGGAAAAATACGGAAATAGACAAAAACATTGAACAAATACGCGCGGAAAAATACTAATTGGCTGTAAATAGAACTTTAGCAGGGATTTTTTTGAGTGCTCACTTTATCCCGCACCGCATATCTGTGCGAGCACACAAAGATATGAACGCCCGGCGTTAATAACAGCACGGAGTGTATTTGGGTGAGTATAGGACAGCAAATCCTAGCCTGTGGCCAAACAAACGCGAAATTCGCAGGTGTAGAGTAGTGTGTTAGGCTGGCGAGAGTATCCCAGTGTTGACGGCAGTTGATCTTGCCGAGAGAAAGGAGAAGAAGCCGGATGAGGCAGATCTGCCTTCCCCTCCCCTATTACGAGGCCATCTTTCTTTATCCACGCGGAACAACTACGCTAGTGGCGAGAGTTCTGACGACGGGTTAAAACAGCGGCTTCGTGGTCGCCGAGTTGAATATGTAAAACGCGGCTGTTCCAAACCGATCTCCGATCACCGGAGGAGGGGGAAGGGGGACTTTCCAATCCGTCGCCGGCACCAGTGATTCCCAAGCCTCCCTTTTTTTCTCTCTTTTTATTAACCCGTTCTCTACCTTTACCCTCCATTCCTCACATCAGATGATGGTTTATAGCGGGAAAACGTGACTATTTGCTTAGTTTCCACGTACGTTCAGCTTACCAGAAGATTACTGGCTTTCTCTTGTACGTTGAGCTGTCACACTATCTGATGAGAGTGAGAGATTTTTGGTCAGCCCTTGACATCGAGGTCTTTAGCACTGGTGAGGGGTGACATGAGGTGGGTATGCAGTAGCGCCAGAATGAATGGGCGGGGGAAACGGGAGATCTCCGAGAAAACCCGCCGACCAATGGCATCGTCCGGCACGATTCCCATATGCGAAAATCCGGACCGACCCCGCAAGGAATCGAACCCTGATCGCCTTGGTAGGAAGCGAATTCTTTGACCACTCGGCCACCGCGAACCCCGTTACGCTATTTGAATGAGTCAATAAGAATCCCGCTATTGTAATATTTGATGGCTATTATTGGTCTGCTGACAGCTACGTTGTGTCAGACGTATATCACCGAATCATATATGTTGCAAGAAACGGCAGTGATTTCAAGGGTAACTTATGTTGGCACGAAACATGTTCACGATGTAACATCATCTCTACTCAGGGCAAGAGCCGTGGAACTTATTGCATTGCCTTACGTGGACATGTGCAGTTCTGCTTCGTGGTTATTTGCTGTGTGTATGTAAGCCAATCAGAACAAGGTTACTGCGACACCACATGTCTGTGATTGTTGGATAGAACCATAAGACGCTGTGAGTTAAAAACATCCAGTCACTGGTCATGAAGCAGAACTGTTGACTCACGTACAGCATACTGAAACAAGTAGGAGTGAAATTATTTTCACCGAAATTCATTGCCTCAATGAAAAATTTCTTTGCCTAAGATGTGACAGAAATATTCAGCCGGATAGTTTAGTAAAGTTCCCTACATAGCCTGCATGATGAGTTAATAAAGTTCTTGATACGACCAGAAAACCGATATCAATTATGTTCCAACAGCGAATAATCATAACTACAGTGTTTTAAGGCCTTGCTCTTTAATTTTGTATTGGTTTTGGAAATATTTTCAAACGCAAATTAATACATATAACAAAAATTTATTCTTGCAGTTTTAACACTTATATATCACCGTTGTATCTGCATTTTTATGTTACAGTACACCAAACGGATTTTTAGATTTTTGCCTCTGAAATATCAAATTTTTGTTCACAAAATAAGCCGAAATGAAGCAAAATAATTTATAGTAGAAAACTATAAATGCTCTGACAAAATTGTGTATCGTATGACTACACAGGCTCATATTTTCTCAAAGCATTTTGTTGTTAAAATGTATTCGTTTTATTTGCAATAGTTTGAAATAAATGAAACATCATGGCCTTAAAAACATTGTTTGTACTGGTACTAGGGTTACCTTGTACAATAGCGACCTTGAGTTTTACTATTTTGCAACACATAAGAATATGAACGAGTAAACTCGGGTCTATATGTAGAGTCGGAGATTTACGAGATCTTGTTCCGTCTTGTATCACTGCCTAATGACGAGTACGTCTACAGCTTTGCTTCATTATTAGTGATGTTTTAACTTACATCTTCTTATGGCTCGACCAGCAAATCACTGAGAAAAATCAAGTATCCCGTCTTATTACAGGTTCGGAAAATTTCTCGAATAAATACTACGCCAAAGTAAGCTTCAAACAAATGAGAGATTTTTGTAGTAAGATTCACTCTAGGATCTTTCGTAGTTTTCTTATAAACATGCGAGTAGTGGAATAATGCCATTTTCTGCCTTGTTATTAGATGGGCCAGAATGCGTGCATTCAACTGAGACTTTTGTTTGAAACAAAATTATGTTTTCTGTGGTGAATTAGGACGAGCAAAAAGAACTTTCGAGTAATCAAGGAACTGACCCCAGCGCTACCTTGTCAGACGAACCTTAGAACAGGAAACTCGACAGTGTAGCAGTTAATGATCAAGTAGGCCTAACTGAGGTGGTGTGATGCCGATAAACCAACGGAATTTCCGTCCTCTACAAATTTTGTACGGAATTTCGTAATTTTTCTAAGAATTTAAAGTGCTTTTTTAAAATTTCACACATTTGTGATATTTTGAATGACACCAAATGGATAACATACACTTAATCCTAATCGGTAAGAAAAATCAGTGAAATGCTAACCACTGAAATTCCTGTCAACAGTCTGAATAATTCATTGACAATCAGTTAACAGGCATGTGAAATTCGTTAGGGATAAATTACGATAACTTTTAAATCAGTAGCATTTAGTCACTGAAACAATCGGCGCACGGTTTGACTAACTTCAGGTGCTCATTACTAACCGAAACGACTGTGATTTCACCGAGGTGAGATTTCTCACAGATTCAAGTTGACAGAGTGTTTGCGACGACGTGGAAACTCTGCTCACAAGTGAACTGCGGAATGAAGTCGTGCAGAGCACACGACCTACACGAGATCTCGTCAGCAATTTGTAACCGACACAAGCACAACGATTACTGAGGGAAAGCGAGCTAATCAACTTCCGCTCAACGTAGTTTTTTGCTGCGAGATGTAAAAGCCTGGCTAGCGTGGGAAATGTGAATATAATTGCTGTCTCGTACGTATAGTGCGTTGTTTCCGTGATCTGAGAAAACAGGGAATTACTGACGCCGTGGTTCAGCTCTTTGTTCTTACAGTGATGTTTGTCTGCGTGTTTCTTTCTGTTTTCTGGGGCACAGTGTTTTTGCTGCAATGGCGTATGTCCCAATTTAGTCTTAGATTATTAACTCATTGCATGTGTTCCGTAACTTCATCAAAAGTCGCTGGCGGTAACGTTGAACCTAACACCATTTCTTCATTGTTGTATATACGGTCGTGTAAACATGAGCCAAAGCCAAAATAATAGTCAATTCTGAGCTAATATTGTTTCATAAAATATCACATCTCAGAGTGTTTATTAAATACTTCTACAAATGTGGATGGTGGGTTCCTGACAACAAAACAAGAAAAAAAAGTCAGTACAAACAAAGTTCCGAAAATCGACAGTTTTCGAGTTGTTGGTGAAAGTTTAGTTCAAAAGTGTAATGTGATGCAAGGTACTATCCAACAATCTAGTTTTGTAACTGGTAATAAATGTAATGTTGCTATATAGTTGAATGATGTTATCGTTTCAAGTATGCTGATGACATTTAATGTTAGATGACTAGGTTGGGAATGTCATCAGATATAACCGTGCAGTCTCACGTCTATTACTATTGGCGTGACCGTACACACAAAGCCTATCAACCTGCTTACGAAGTCAATATCTTGCCATTGGTAAAATTGGAACACAACACAAGCAAAATGCGAGGAGAAGATTAACCACAAATGTACTCAAATTACAAATTTTAACTCGTACCTTTGCAACATATCGACGCAAAGGACACAAATTAAAGCATATTTCAATGACTTAACGACGCTAATTAAATACCTGTTTCAGAAATCGAATTGTTTGGCTGTGCCTTGCAACACATTGAACTAATTAATATTTTATTAATAACTCAGAAAAGTTTGGATATTCGTGCCTATGTTTACGTGGACATATTTTTTTTTGTGTAAGGAACCCGCTTTCCAAGTTTGTAAAAGCATATCAGAAACGTTCTGTATATTTGGTAAACAATGTTAGGGCCCTAGCTCGGCATGTGCTAGCAAGCCACCAGTTGTGCCAGACGAAGCAAGAGAGAATGGAGGACGGAGAAGGAAGGGGAGTGGAGAAGCAATTAAAACAGTTGGTCGGCAAGTGGACGGAATTGGGCCTAACGAAGGCGTCAATCAGCCTTAAACGCCAGCAGGAAGGACGGGAGGTACAGGAGGGTGAGAGGGTGTAATGTGGGTGAGGGAGGTAGGGCGTCTCGCAGGCGGTCGTCTTAATTGTGTGACTGTTAGTAGGCGCCGCCCTTCCTGTGTCTATCTCCCCTATAGTCGTCTCCGCCCACATATCCTTGCCTTGCTTACATGCTCCTCCATACTTGCTGCCGTCTTACATACTGTGCCCAAGTCGAGCACTCACATCACCCATACGTACAGGGGTTTGTCGCTAGAACAGCTGACTGTTTGCTAGCTTACAAGACTAGAACATCTCTGTCCATACACTACAAACACTGACTGAATGTAGATTGTCAAAGAGTCAGTCTCCCTCCTACTTCGTGATTTATTGGTTTATCTTGCCTACTGTTGTTTAGCGATCGACAATTCCAAAAGTACCACATTGGAAACATAGTTATTGATCTCATGGGCTTGGGGAGGGTACAAGACCTAATAAAATACAAATTCTGCAGACGTCAGGCAGGTGGATCTCGAAAAACTCTCTTACATTTACACCGGTTCTGTAACACTTTGCTTACAATAGCATCTCAACACACACGTACTGTAACTTACTATTAGTACACACAATAAAAATTGATATAAAGTTTAAAAATTTCGCCTCTTTTTTTTCTTTGGGGGGGGGGGACATTGCTCCTAGTGCCACCCCCCTGGGAGCGCTCATGATTGATCTTACCTTTCAGTAAACGTACAAGGAGTGAACTAGGAACTCATAATTATGTTCTTTTTATAAAAGTTGAACACAACGATCATTTTGTTAACTGTTATAAAATGACATAATTATGAGTTCTTAGTTCACTTCTTAGACATCTGCTGAAAAGTAAGATCAATAACTATACTTCCATCGTGGTGCTTTTAAAAAAGGAAAACCAATAAATAGAGTCCATGTTTTTGGTGAAAATAATTATGCAACAGTTTTGTTTCAATGCTTTATGTGCACACACGAATCTCTGCTTCATGGTTACTGGCAGAATGTATTATTGCACAGACGTGGCCCATTTGACTGAGCCAACAGGAACAAGGTTACTGCGACACAACACGTCTGTGATTTGCTGACTGGAACCTTAGACGCTGAGAGTTAAAAACAACCAATCACTGACCATGAAGTAGGGCAGCATATGTCCACATAAGGCATAGAAACAAACTGTAGCATTTTTTCCACCCAAAATCGTGAACTCTATCAATAAATCAAAACGTAGGAAGAAGACTGACTTCCTTGCCACTCTACCTTTGTCCTGCTTACACCCTTGCCGCCGGGCCTTACACACTGTTGCCAAATGGTGCACAAATGATACTTGGGGACCGGACATATCGTGGGTTCAATGACCAACAGGCTAGCCTTCGCCCTACCTTATATGAGTGATTGTGTCCTTGTTATTTCGCGGATTAATGTGGCACCAGCCTAGATTTCTCAGTCCTATACACGCACTTGCATCAGTCGATCATCCATTGGTAGGGACATGGAAATTATTTCAGCAGCTTGTTTTAATGCCTTAAGGGGCCTGCCCACCTGCGCTTCAAACGCGTTACAGCGAGCTACGGCTGGCTATTCCTTTTCTCACGAAACTATTTAACGCAAATATATATTTATATATTTACGAAAAGAACACACATTTCAAACTATGTCGCTATATTTTTAAAAATTCGGCACGTTTATTAGAAACATCATATTCGGGCCCCTCAAAATGGCCAAAAATGGCTTTTCCAGACTGCCATATGTGGGAAAATAACAACCGGATTCTAAAAAACATAACTATTTAAACACGCGTTAGACTTTGAACTGCGCTGGCCACAAATAAAATAATGTGGTCACCGCTTAAAGTCCCATAGTATAAAAGGATAATAGTGAATCACTGCACGCCAGCTGAGTGGCTCGCACGGAGAGGCGATAATACATTACATAAGTCGGTTAGTAATCTTACCGCTCCTGCCTCACACACACAAACGGAACCTCTCTAGGGAGGACCCTTAAGTGCTCACTTGCATCTCTGCTTCATTATTGTTGTCAGTGCCAACCTCTGGTGGAAAATAACTCGAATTTTGCACGTCCGTACATATAAGGCAAGGCATAGTTAGAGACGCTGGAAAATCGCGAAAATGTAAAAAAAATAGTCTCCAATAAACTGTATTATATAAACCGTGACACGTGCGAACAGTTTTGTGTCGAATCACACACGCTGTGTGTCCAAGCTGTGCAGTTCTAACTGGGCCTGTTGTAGAGAGAAACAATGCTACAAATAAACCATAACCAGTGTTGATACGAAACATTCAGTGTTATATACATCACGTTGGAGCCTAGCAAACAGTCAACTATTCCCGCGATTTTCCGGTGTCTCTAGGCATAGTGTTCTGGAGAATATTTTGACGTGAAAGGTTTTCGCGGTCGAATGCAACAAGTTCACATCTGTATTACTACCTGCTCTGTGACGGCGCGAAGACTCCCACGAACTGTCTTAGCGCAAGGAAGTAATTGTTAATATTCCTCGGTGGTATTTCGCAGGTGTGTGTGTATGTGTGCGTGTGTGTGTGTGCGCGCGTGTGTGTGTAACACGCAGGGAGAGCAGTTTCCGTCCGTCTCGAGGTGGGTGTTTGCGCGGAAAATTAGCGCGAGCCCGACAATTGGGCGATAATTCCTCGGACCGTGGTCTTCCCTAGCTATAGTTAACTGCGCGTAGGCCCACGCTGTGCAGTTAGAACAAGCAGGTGTTGCTAATATCCGTCCTCCTAATTGAGCTGGATCTCTGACCGCAGGTATTTCGCGTGTCCGAGGTCTACAGGGCCATAGGAACTAGTCGTCCGTTGTGGATAGTCGTGGATTTTGATGCGACAACCCTGCAAACTATGTTTGGTGGAAAGAATTTTGCTCCGAATGCCTCAGGAGCACATCTGCAGCTATGATTCGTGACCAATGATTGGATGATTTTCTTAGCATCTTATTGGTTCTACCAAGAAAACACAGACGTTTGGTGTCGCATTAAGAGGGCGTGGTACATAATGCAACGCTGAAAGCATTAATCTATAAATATAGGTTCCTTGAAGCCTAATTTCGAAAATTAAACAATAGCAATCATAGACAATAGTTTTAGCCAACGTTTTAAACAAAATTGTTTCCAGTGTTAAGAACTTCTGAGGCACAATCTCTGACGCCGGAACCTCGTGCATTTAACAGCGGCGCAAGAGATCACGTGTAACGAATCAGTAATTCTGGATAAATAATTACTCTTAAAGTTGACAGATACCATTATCTAGGATTGTCATTGAGTATTTTATCCACATTGGCTTCGAAATAAAGCGTAGAAATAAATTAGTGTTTTCGGCGTTTATTTATCTACTACGCACTCTTAACCTTGTTCTGATTGGTACAGTCAAATAAGTGACGCCTTTACACAAAGACACGCTGCCAATAAGCATGAAGCAGAGCTGCAGATGTGCACGTAAGTCAATTAAACAAGTCGAGGGGTCAGACATCTCGCCTCCCACCAAGGCGATCAGGGTTCGATTCCTCGCGGGGACTGTCCCAGGATTTTCGCATGAGGTAATCGTGCCGGGCGATGCCGCTGGTCGGCGGGTTTTCTCGAAGATCTTTCGTTTCCCCCACCTCTTCATTCCCAACCATACCCACGTCATGTCACTTACCACTAGAGGCCTGAAAAATCCGCGTTCTCTTTTAGGCACAGGCTAGAGTTCCAGCAACTATAGGTATGCATCACGTTCATAATTGGCCGTTAACTTACTCGACACTTCCTGGAAGTAGCTGAGCCAATAATAAAACTGTAGCTGAATACAGACCCATTTCACAGTGTCAGCGAGCAGCTAATAAACAACTCCTGTCTGCACAATTTCACAAATACTCTTGGAGTCTAGCCCGTCTCTACCAATCACCAACGCCTAAGACCTAGATGTTAAGTGATAACCAAAATCTCTTCACTCATTCACTCACACAATTATAATTAACTACACCCACAAAGTTTTTCAACTGCGCATACGCGAACAACATTTGACAGGCGTATATTTACACCCAGTGGCCGATCAAGGGGAAGTGGGGGAGTAGACTGCCCCGGGTTAGAGGGGGCGCTGGGGGTGCAATGTTTACTTGGGAATGAAATGTAAACGAGTGTAATAAAGATACAATATCTACCAATATTTAGTCTTTTACTAGTTTCGTACCTTGAACACTATATAATGTTATAAATACAGTATTTATAATTATAATGAACACTTAAAACACTACAAATGGTAGCTAAGTACAGGTTGAATGTATTTATACTAAAATATTTTACTGTTATTAACTCGAGCGTAAACCAACGTATACAAGATACGTTTATTAAGGCGGCCGCCTACTCCACGCTTCCAATGCGTTTCAGTGTGTTATTAAACAGATTCCACGTGTGTCCATTGTGCCAACGTATGAAAAGAAAACAAACTTCAGACAAGGTCGGAACCTCATTGTTAAGACGCCACGCTCATTAAAAACACTGTTTCTAAGCCCTCCAACATGGCTAAAACGGCCTTTTCAGACTTTCGTACTTCACCAATATAATAATATGGTCACCGCTTAATGTCCCATAGTAAAAACAGTTCGGCGGGAAGCTTGCACGCTAGTTCAGCGCTTGGCTCGTTGAGGCGACGCGGCATTTGATGCGCGCTTCAAGGTCGACCTTACTGCTCCGTCGCTTTTGAATCTCTCACTCGCGGGTAGGCGGCGTCCTTAATGTTGGGTTGATTGGACTGATTGAAAAAAAAAAGGGGGGGGGGAGTGAGCAAATCACGATATTTGCCCCGGGTGAAGTGAAGCGTAGTTTCGTCTCTGTTTACACCATCTTTGTGCTTATCACGTGACCTGTGCGCGTATGTTAAACGGCTACAGCGCAAGCAAACGCAAGGTAGTTCTTGCGACACACACTTGTTGAACAACGCTGTCGTCGCCGTATGGTGGATGGTAGACCTACAAAAATGTTTGTTTACGTGGCATACTCATCATAGTCATATGAGGAAGAAATAAATAAGTAGAAAATTTACTCTCATATGTTTACAATTTGTCTATCGTTGCTCAAAGCAGGGTTACATTAATTTAAACGAACAACACAGGGACAGGTGGGACGGTAATTGTATTTACGACATTGTCATGTTTAATAGTTATATTATACTCAACCAACAGGCATGACTATGGCTGCTGTTATATAGTTGTGTGCACACTATCCTGTGTCCAAGGTTTAAGGGGCCTGCCTACCTGCGCTTCAAATACGTTGCGGTGAGTTACTATTTAACGCACATTACATTCGTATATCTACACTCTAAAAAATAGTTTGTAAATTTACCAGACGTGCGTATAGGAGCGCTAAGAAAGTAGGTATGGTAGAATAGTTTCCCAGACATCCATGGTAACACTCCTAAACGTAATTATAAAACAGTCAAATGCATACTAAAGTTACCAGACTTGTGATGTAACATTTGTAAACGTTTGCATATTTACAAGACGGAAGTATGGTAATTGTCTCATACTGGAATAATAACTTCCTAAATATTTGAGGAAGTTTTTTTACAGTGTACGAAAAGAACACACACTTCAGACTATGTTGCTATAGTTTTGTAAATTCGGCACGTTTATTAGAAATCTCATTTTCGGGCCCCTCAAAATGGCCGAAAATGGCTTTTGCAGACTGCCGTATCTGGAAAAATAACCGGATTCGAAAAACATAACAATAGAAACAAGCGTTAGACTTTGAACTATGCTGATCAAAAATAAAATGATGTGGTCACAGCTTAAAGTCTCAATCATTGCACGTCAGATTGGGCGGAGAGGCGATAATACATTACATACGTCGGTCAACGGCAACCTTACCACGTCTGCCTCACACACACAAACACGGCCTATCTAGGCAGGCCCCTTAACTGCAGGTCATGTGACAGACAGACGCACTTGTTGCCTGTGTTGGACGACGGAGAGCGCTGTCGTCGCCGCATGCTGGATGTCGCCGATATAGAAGTTCTCGTAGTGCCTAGTTCCAGGAACTCTTACATTTCCGGTAATTAAAGAAGCTCCCTCGACGCCTGCCGCGGTACGGTGTTTGCATTCCTCGAGTAATGGCTCCGTAAATAACTCGTTCACGGCGCTTAGGAGCACCGCTGAACAACCCTGCTGCTGTCTCGCTAGTTACACGTCAGTAGCCAGTAACCACCCGCTGCGGGGTCATCACTCCCCACAGGGCCCTTCTTTATAGACAAGTCCTCGACTGGATGACAAGACCCAGTTGAACTCCTTCATTTAGAGCCGATGAAGCAAGTATTGTATGAGTAATTGTCGACCTCAGGCTGCATTCTAATTCTCTTCATTACATACACACCCAAAATATCAAACATCAACTGTGCAGATCTGATCGTGATAAAGCAGCCCATGTGACGACAATCAACGATATCAAATTTTCGGAGTGCATTTAATTATTTTTTAGTTCACTACCCCGGGCCCGGGCAACTTCTGAGCTCGGGTCACCTAGGCATTTGCCATTTTGCCCCCCCCACCCACCCACATTATTTTCTCGGCGGCTTTGCATACAGGTGCTAGTAACTCAAGGGGTATGGAAAAACAAAACGTCAAGAAGACGATTGGAATTCTCAATCGTCCATAAAATCTAAACTACTCCTCATAGTTCTATGCGAATATTTCGCTGAGTAGATATTTTATTAGCGGACGTTTATTTATACAGCACCGAGCGGTAGTGTGCTTTGCTTTCGAGTAAAACATTTTAAAAATGATCTTAGAAAAATAAGGGCTTGAAGCCACAAATTCCATACAAATGGGAAAATTTTATAGTTTTTAATGTGATAATATCCAGGCCTCAGTAATATTCGAATCTGAAAAATACTCGCATTATGATTTTAAAATAATGTTAACACCCATAAAACTCTGCGCGAGAGATTTTGGGGTAAAAAAAACACTCGGAGTGTGGGCTTAGTTACCTTTTAGGAATGGGTCCTTCCCAAAACCTAGAGCTAAATCCACCCCTGGATGTTAAAATCCACTGTCCCTTTTATACTCTAGCCTCTACCAGTTGTCAATTAGCTTCTAATACAACTCACTGGAATAACTGACATTGAACGAATGGACAGCGACAACGTACAGTGCTTTTAGGGTTATCAGACGTCCTCTTTTACCCGGACATGTCCTCTTTTCAACACCTTCTTGCAAACTGTCCGGCCGGGTATCACAAACAAGGCCAAATGTCCTCTTTTTCAAGAACAGACAGCCAAGATGTATTTTTTATATGGTCTCTGTGTCACGAAATGTTTAGGAACGATGTCGACAGACCTCACGCTTAAGTGCATTTTCTTTACTTTGGAAATTATTACGTTGTTCGTTTATTATACACATGTTTACAGAAAGTGCGATTGTCAGCCTTTGTTGAATACTATTTAATTTTGTTCTTATTTTTGTACTGCTAACATACTTGGTGTTTATTTCTAGTAATTATGTTTCTTTTTTTAAATTTACTCTACTAAACTACAAGACAATAAAGAACTAATTTATACATTTACAATAAAAATTTCTTTTGTTGTACTTATGTAATATTTTTTAGTGTCCTCTTTTTTTTTATGCTTTGAACAAAGTATGTGTCCTATTTTTGGGTTACCCTGCTGTGGCAATCCTATGCTCGGTGTGAATGTCTGAAGGAACGTGGATAGAGGTCTCGTAGGGTGACGGGAGTGCGAGCTCGCAGGAATGATAGATAAGAGCAGAGCAGAGAACATGTGAGGAATGTAGACAGAGGATGTAAGACCGGTCAGCCGCAGGGAAACATGTTTCGCGTCCGGCGAGTATTTCGCTGCTTGAAGGCCGTGCTCGCGTGCCTAGCGGGCCAATCATATGACGTCTTAGCTACGCCGCAGTGGCTCTTGTCCGCGTGTTGAATTGTATACGCTAATGGTTCGTTCACAATTGTAAACGTAAGCACAGAACCAGAGGCTGTGGAGTGGGGGGACAGATGGGCCACTGTCCCACCCCTAGAACAGAGAGGAGGGGCAATATGTGTATTTGTACCCACCCTAAACAATTTCTACCAGCTGTATATTCAATATTTAGACTCGAAAACCACTTAAATAGCACCAATTTGCATTCCTAGAGAGGACCCCCACCCCCCCCCCCCCCCCCCCACCCT
>PNEQ01117678.1:101481-147708 GCA_003012365.1 Medauroidea extradentata | reverse complement strand
GAAAACAATTTTTAATGGAATCGTATTTGGAGATAATAGAAAACATGGTCCCAATAAACTGCTCAGTGCACGGTAATTACTTTTATTTAAAAATTTTCGAATCTTGGCATTTGTTTCTAAATGTTTAATTTTCTTCGTTGGACTTATGTGTCTTTCGATAGTTTTTTTTATGTCTGGCGGCCAGTCATTCCACAGTTTGCTTGCTCGTGAGTTGGTGATCGATTATCCTTGCCACACGGCTAAGGTTAATTCTACTACAGGTTAAAAAGGATAAAAGTTTGTCACAGGGAAAATTTCTGCCGCTTGAGCTCCGGTGTCGGTAATGGGTGCAAATTGACCAATCACAGAGCTTTCCTGAATTTCAAGTTACATTAAGTTGACAATTTAAAATACGAAATTGATTTATTTTTACTTTAAAGTTAAATTAAATTACGTCTGTAACTTCCAATCCTATTTAAGTGTCATTTTACTACAGTTTCGTGTTTTTCTAGTCCCTTAGCAATAGCAGTGAAACTAGCGGGAGTACTTATCCCTGTGACAAATTATCCCATTTAAAGAAAAGGGGGCCGCGGTGGCCGAGTGGAAGTTTGAGCGGCCGCCTTTGGTTCGGGGAGTTCTGGGTTCGATTCCCAGGTCTGGCTGGGTCTAAATTTGTGTTTGTCCATTTGGGTCTCAAAATTGTCACTATGCAAATTGTCTCACGAAAAGTACTGGGGTCACTCGAATTAAGTCGCATTAAAGGGGGGAATGTTTGGTGTAGTGATGATGCGGAAGCTTCCGCATCGCCGCTGCACCAAACATTTGAATTAAAAACAAACAAAAAATGTGGTCAGAGTATTCGCCTCCCACCAAGGCGATCCGGGTTCGATTCCCGGCGGGGTCGATCCCCGTATTTTCGCATGTGGGAATCGTGCCGGACGTTGGTCAGCGGGTTTTCTCGGGGATCTCATGTTTCCCCCACTCCTTCATTCCGGCGCTGCTCCATACTCACCTCATGTCACCATGTCACCCCTCACCAGCGCTAAAGATCTCAATGTTGAGCGATGACCAAAATGTCTCTCTCCCTCCCATAAGAAAACATATTTTCTTTCTAACTTGTAGTAGAATTAACCTATCTCATGGCCGAGAAAAACCTGGGTAACTCTAGCGGGTTAGTTTTAGTTGTAGAGTGGAAATTCTAAATGATCTAAGTGCCAAAAATATGCTTTCGAGTAAAAGGGGAAAACAACAATGCAAAAGTATGCGTACATATGGGACATGCAATCTTTCAACGATCATAAAAACTCTTTCAGATAATTATACGGACTTAGTTCTTGCAGCAAAACATATGCACTGGTACGTAGTTCATCGTGACGTAATTAACAATATTCGGTGTCTTTTGGCACTTATATCATTTAGAACTTCCACTGCGCAGTTATCCCCTACGTAAGCGGCGACTGTATAGACGTGACGCAAGCTATGAGCAGATCAGCCTTGGGCAGCCGAGGCTGGGTTAGTTTCGACAGATGTAGCTGTGCGGATACGGCCTGCCCCGGGGAAACTTGGTAACTCCGAGGAGGTTACATCATCTCACCGACATCTACATCCTCCTACCAGTGTTCACATACCTATGTTATACCAGCCGCACGGTAACTTGATACTTTCTGTAAGCCCTGTTTAGCTTGGATCTGTTTCCACACCAACCATGTAGCCTTCCGCCAAACATCAACAATAACATTGCCAGGCTGATGGCTGCTCTGCAAGCCGACGTGCATTGTTCATCCGCCTCCACTAACTACGTCACATATAAAATATTGTAATACATGCTACATGTAAATATTCATTTTATTTCATTTCCTGAATATTAACAGATTATGTACATATTCCATTAAACGATTTTCAATTCTTTAGCCGCTGTTCATAATATACAGAAGAACTATTTCTACGACACGAATGCCAACCCAACCATCCTTCAACTATAGTATAACAGATGTGTTTTACTCACTTTTAAAATAATTATTACGAGCAATTTTCATACTCGCGGACTTATAACTATATAAATTATTTATTTATTTATCACACCGTATTGTTTTCTTTCATTTGTTTACATAGTTGTATGGTAATGACGGAAGTATTTCTAGTAATTTTTTTTCAACAGTTCGCTTGTAGAAGTGTCAACTTACCTTACGGCGGGTATACACACGTAAACGCTACACTGTAAACAGTTGTTTTTTCACAAGGACAAGCTTCCAGTGGCGGCCAGTTGGTTGTTGCCAGTCAGGGCCGCAGTTGTCCAGGACTGTACTAGTACAGTACTGTATGCTAGTTGATGCTGAAAGTCACTTATTTTCGGTGTACAGGTTTTGTAACAACTTGTTTCAACGCATTTCCTGAACATCTGCAGCCAGGCGCCGATTTAGGGTGGCAGACTCCCCCCTCCCATACCCCTTCCCCCTTCCCACCCATTTTGACCTTCTTTAATCTATAATTTATCTGTAAAATATTACAGATTTTAAATTCATATGTTCAATTTTTTTGTTTAGGAAATTCCTTAAATAGCACCATTTTGCACCTAACAACTATATTTTTTCCTGGGGAGGGTTCATTAATTTTCTTGTAACTCACCGACTGAATTCATTGCGGAGTTGTATATGTTTACCTATGTTTACCAGTTGTAAACAAAGTTCTTTTGGTTGTTGTTTACTTATCTGCTCGTCTGTGTGTATTATCTGGTTTTCTGTAATACACAGTTTGCTGCAGTGGCGTATGTCCGAAATACTTCTTTAGTTTGTAACACTTTCTCTGTTGCAGCAAATGTAAGTTTTGCTTCAATTAGAACCACTGGGAAGTATATTTGTCGCAAATATAATTTCAACTGAAACTGTACAGTAATAGTAACATATAAGGGCAATTCCATCAAAATAGTTACAATGGGCTTTGTGGGAAAACTAGGTGTATTTTCAAGGGAAACTTTATGCGTTCAAAAATATGTGTTTGCTCTGCAATAAAACTACAGTAATTTGGTTTTTAAAGTTTTTATTTTTTGTAAAGGCAGTTTCTGTGCCGCAAGCTTATACGTATATTTGTTTTGAAAGAAACGTTTTACTGTGTATACAGTAAAAATAAAGTTTAGTAAGTTTCCTATGAGTGAAATGGTCTTAACCTATATGTAGAGACATGAAAATTTCGCGAATTCAATAACCTGCAGTCTAGAATCCATTATACTATGCATAGATACTCAAGCCCCGTCTATTCGTTCATTGTCTGTTGTTCCACCGAGTAGCAGTTAGTGGACAAATAGTCGGGACGTGAGTATGCATAGGATTTTTTATTCTAGCATGCAGGTAATTTAATTCCCGAAATTTAATTAAATACAAAAATATCTTAAACAAATATAAAAATAAAAACATTGTACCGAAAATTGCTATACACCGCGCCCTTGAGAAAGGTATGCAAGTATGTGCAAACATAGACGACGACAATTCGCCTCTGAGATATTCGGTGAAAGTCCCTCAAAGATACGTATAGGCTGTTCACAATAAAGTGAGCACGGCATAAAGTTTCCTTTCTGCTGTTTCGCAGCCATCGTTGCTATTTTTAAAATGAAAACTTCCATGTAACTAAAAACCAGTGTAAACGTTGCAACGCTCTCAAAAGTAAACACATATTGGCCCAATAAAACATATTTTTAGTTAATTACAAGTTCTGCTGAGTGCTCAGTTTATTGTGAACAGACTATACCTACCTTTCTCAAGGGCGCTGTATACAGCAGTTTTCGTCATCATGTTTTTATTTTTATATTTGTACCAGATATTTTTCCCTCATTTACGACACAAAATGCGAGTAAATTTTGCTCTTATTAAATTTTTACTATCTTATAGTTTTCGCTTAATATTTAATTTTTTTTTTCTTGTTTTAGACACAACATGTAACTCAATTTTGCTTTTATAAAAATGCTTTATCTCGCATAATTTTTGCGTGACGACTCGTCAAGAACGTTCACGTGGCAAAAATTCAAAATTTTATATTTGCTTGGCATAGTGTTAGTTTTATAGAAGTTACTTGTGACTACATTTTCCACTCGTAGACATTTTTTAGCTGTCATAGTTTTCCCATAGCGGCACGTCAAAGTCACAATTTGCAAGTTACTAGAACATAGGTTTAACAAAAACCAAGTTACTTGCTCGACTGAAATAATTTACGCTGAAATTGGATATAATGGGCGCTATGCTAAAAGATTTAAAAACAAAATGGGATTCCTTTGTATTTATGGCCATTTTTAAAAAAGACAAAATAACTCTGTTATGTGTTTTTAAATATTTCAGCATAGTGCCCATTATATCTAATTTCAGTGTAAATTATTTCATTAGAGTAAGTCACTTGGTTTTTGTTAAACCTATGTTCCTGTAACTTGCAAATTCTGACTTTTACATGCCGCTGTGGGAAAACTATGCGAGCTAAAAAATGTCTACGCGTGGAAAATGTAGTCACAAGTAACGTCTTTAAAACTAACACTATGCCAGGCAAATATAACATTTTGAATTGTCGGCATGTGAACACCCTTAAAGTCATGTTTCCGTTTCAAGGGCTTGGGCCCGAGTTTCTCGGCTTTCGAGATAATTATTTTTTAAAATTCATACGAAAGTCAATATCGTAAAATTGCTTCATAACTCTTTTGCAAATTGGTTTTACTGTGCAATGCAATTTTTGGAGGCAAACTGTATGATGAGTATAGCTAATTTATCAATTAAAAGGAAATTTCGTTAATTAGCTAATTAGCAACTATTTTGCAGTCCTCTGACTTGACAAAATTAGAGTAGGAAGTTTAAATACGTCATAACAAAGTTACGAAGCGATTTTACGATATCGACTCCCATTTATGTTTTAAACAATAATGCACGTCAGTACGGCGACTTGCGCCTAGAGGCTAGGATTAGGCGTGATGCATGTGCTCTGTCGCCCTAACTGCTCTCGCTCTTCTAGGCCAGAGTTTGGAGATATGGCATTATTGCACTGTGAGTACGTGTTGGCCATCTGGTCGCCGACCAGTCCAACACCACATGATACGGAATGCAGATTTAAAAAAGTGAAAGGGGAAATGCGAGCGGATTGGAAGACAGCCAGAGTGTTGGTAGGCTATATGTGCAAGAACAACGCTTGGTGTCCGCCCTCGTCGTGCCTGAGGTGACACTGTGCGTTAATTGAAGCTCGCGACGCGTGAAATTATATCGTAAAGTAGAGGGTGGGGGAGGGGAGGTGGATATAAGGTGTGGGTGACACCTGAATTAATCTCGCTGTTATAAGTTAGTGCGTGGGCGTATGACATGACTTGAGTCTCACACCGTCGTTAGCAGGTGTTCAGTCCCACCGACCTTCAACTGCACTGTGGAAGAAATTATCTGTATGGGCCGTTGACCGTAAAGTGAGCACTTTTCACAACCATCTTACTTAGGAAGAAATTAGGGCCCTGCGTCACTTATAATTTTGAATTTTTTAAAATTCCTTACTGATTAAAAATTTAGCAAGGTTTAATTGGAAATATTTCAGTATGGATACAGATAATTACTTTACCTTTCACTGTGTACTGTACATTGTATTCGAAAATTTAAAGTGTATCGATGAAATAATTACGCTATACAAAAATTATCTCTCACCAAATAATAAACACTATGTGACTCCCAGTATAGAGATCATCCAATAATACGCACCTAATAGTAAAATGTAATGTATGTATACAGAAACATTGCCGGTTATTCATCACCTCCTTCACTTATTAAACGAAAACTAATATTATTAATAAAATATGTGACGCAGCCTCTTAAACGTTGATTAGTATGATCATTTTTCCGCCCGAATGATGATTTGTATCTCAGGAGGAAGATCTGAGGCTACTAAACGAGGATGAAACTGCGGTGGTGGTCACTAGGCGTATTTTCGCGAGTGAATCGGTAATAGACTGGTTAAAAGTGTTTACAAAAATGTACATGTTACCGAAATTGCCTGAGTCTAACGGGAATTTCAAAATTGTCTCTTGTTGTACGTTAGTCGCATATAGTATTGAAATTTCATATATATGTGAGCAGAAAACGGTAATTTTTATCCAAACGGAACCAATATTTCTGTGCTGGAAGAAACATTTAACATCAGAACGACACAAGCATGTTATCTTACAACTGGGTTGCCACCCGCCTGGAAAACCCGGAATTATCAGGTAAATTGTGGTCACCTGAACATATCAGGGAATTTTTGGTCCATCTGAGATATTTCATGGAATTTACTTGCCTCGTTCATTTTGAGCGTCCATAAAAGTCATAGGAAGGAAAATAATGGAGATTTGAGAGCATTCTAGCATTTTTGTTTAAAAAAATAATCGTCATGTAGATGTAATTCTAGTCCTCTGTTGGTTGAAAACTTGCTACCAGTCAGTTCGGATTGTTTATTGGGAGCAGGAAAAGTCACTTGGATAATTTTTTAAACGATTTAATATAGTATTTTCCTTAAATTATTGGATTTTATCAAAAATATTCATAACATCGATTTTATATTAATTAAAAAAAACTAGGCCAAATAAAGCTCTTTATAATGTCTTTAATAGTTACTTAAATGTATAATTGGTTCAGTATCATTACTGATGTGATTTGTGAGATCGTACTTACTGAGTAACTAATTATTATATATTGATATTATTCTCACGTCAGAAATTATGGACCACGGTAAGAACACTTAAATTAACAAAATTGTGTTAAGTGATTATGCATGTCGTGATTCGCTCTGAATGACACAATTTAATCATAAAAATTAGTTACAGGAAGACGAGCATAAAATGAATAGACATAGGAAACCGCATCACTAGCATTATTGGTTTATTTTGTTTTCTTATTTCCCCCTGTTTTGAAATTCTGAGAAGAAAAATGTGAAATTTTCTATTGTAGCATGAATTCTATTTATCTTGCAGTGCAGTACAAGCTGCACTGTTGAACTTGAAACCAGTTACTACGCCCCCTGGTGGTGTCCGAGGAAACCCCTGAGAAAACCCGTTTCCCCTCAAGACACCTCCAAGGATAGGGAGCCACCATTGTTCTCAGCCTAGTAACGACAGATCCTCGGCGAAACACCTAGCTGGAAAAATGTTGATTTAAAGAAGGAGAAAATGGAATAAGCAAAGTGCAAATTTGAAAACCGTTTCAGAAATATATGACCGCAAATATGGAGCCAACTATTTAGTACGAAAATCTACGTACTTTAAAAAAGGTATCAATTCTGAAACAAATACAAAAAATTTATTATGATCATGTATCGCATATAATTTAATGTAAAAACATTTGCTACACGGAAATCGCACACAAAAAACTCCCACCCTAACACCTTTGCAACGTAATTATAATTCCAACTTTGGAAAAGTATTTTATATATTGCATTGCGTGCTTTCAACAAGATTTAAATATCACTTACGCCTTAATATCAAAAATTGGTTATTAAGTATTCCAACGTAGTGTTATTTTACAATCTTCCTACAAAAATGGAAAATTAATCCGTTTAAATATTTCCAAGTTTCAAAATTTCTTACCTTAAATGGATCAAATGTACTCATAATTTCTGAAAATTTCAAAGAAACATCTTCTTAACTTCTCTGATGAGCTCCAGATTGATGACTCAAAAATCCAAGTGTACTTCTCAGATGAAGTCTTTAGAACGTAATCAATCCAGCAATTATTTAATATTATTATTTTGCTGGCTTGACTGCAACCTTATTTTGTCATAATATTTCACGCTATAGTAGCAAATTTCACAATTTTCTTCTCAGAACTACACACAAACAAAATAATATAATAATCCAACACGGGTGGTGGTGCGAAGCAAGAAGTAGAAATTTCACTCTACCATGGATAACGGAGTAACTTTTCTTGGGCGTGTTTAGAAAGCTCTAGAAGAAGACGTGAGGGGCAGGTAGATGCTGCGAGGACCGCGGCTAATGAGACGGTGTTTCAAGGTCACGGGGCCGGAAGACGGTCTGCCCCGTGCCGCCCCCGGGGCAGGAACCGCGCGCCGCCGCCTCCGAGACGCGTGCCACCCCCTTCCACCTACCTTGGTCACGTCTAGACACACCCAGCATACAGACACGCAACTTGCCCGAGCCTGCTGCTATATTGTGTGTTTGTGTTGGCAACATTGCCAAGACAGTGTGAAACTCTTGAATTGCACTGCGGTTCAAACGCTTTGCAGCGAGTTACGACTATTGTTTTTTGATGAAACTATTTTACGTCCATTGAGTTTCTATATGTACGAAAATAACTAGGAACAGGAAAATTTCGCGAATTCAATGACCCGCATAACATAATCCATTGTTCTATGCACACTCAAGCCCCGTCTATTCGTTCATTGTCTATTGTTCCACTGAGTAGCAGCTAGTGGACAAATGACCGGGGCCTGAGTATGTATATGATAGTTGATTCTAACATACAGGTCATTGAATTCACGAAATTTTCCTGTCTCTAAAAAGAACATACCCTCCAAACTATGTCGCTATAGTCTTTAAAATTAGTTTTGTTTATTAGAAACATAAATTTCGCGACCCTCACAAAATGGCCAAAAATGATGGGGTTTTCAGACTGCCGTATCTGAAAAATTAACAATCGGATTCGAAAACACAGCTATAGAAACAAGTGTAAGACTTTGAACTATGCTATCTATAAATATAATAATGTGGTCACAGCTTAAAGTCCCATAGGAATAACGATAATAGTAAAGCACTGCATACCAGCTGAGTGGCTGCACGGAGAGGCGATAATACATAACATACGTCTGTTAGTGGAAACCTTACCGCTCCTGCTTCACCCACACAAACGCAGCCTATCTAGGCAGGCGCCTTAAGGGCTTGGGACCGAGTTTCTCGGCTTTCGAGAGAACTATTATTTAAAATCCATACGAGAGTCAATATTGTAAAATTGCTTCGTAACTTTTTTGCAAATTGGTTTTACTATGAAATGTAATTTTTCGAGACAAACTGTATGATGAGTATAGCTAATTTATCACATAAAAGGAAATTTCGTTAATTAACTAATTAGCAACTATTTTGCAGTCTTCTGACTCGACAAAATTAGAGTTTGCAGTTTAAATCAGTCATAACAAAGTTACGAAGCGATTTTACGATAACGGCTCCTATTTATGTTTTAAAAATAATTGTCGTTAAATGCGAAGAAACTCGGGCCCGTGCCCTTAGTGTTCCGATCAAAAAGAATCGTTCTTGGGAGAGAATGTGACCTTGGCAAGTAAGAAGAGGGTTGGCGGCGACGCAGAGGCACTTCTGTATGTGCGAATGGTCTGTGCCGGCGTGGGTCGAGGGTCGACAGAGGTATCAGTATCACAGGTGTGCAGATAGGCCGGTGTTCCAATGCGCGGCATATTTGGTCACACACACGCAACCGGTCATCAGAGCAAACATTCCCTGTCTCCCGCGTATTCAAGGTCATCTCTGTCCTGGTCTGAATTGTCTGGACCCTGGTACACGTTATCCGTAATTCAGTACACAATTCCGTAATTCAGAACAAGTATCATTGCGACAGTGTGTACTGCAACCACTCTGGTTCCAGACGTAATTCGAATTTTTAAGGGCGCGGTTCACTTCAGTTTTCGACGTCTTTTTTGTTTTATGTTTGTACCAGATAATTTTTATTATTAGTTTAGACATAAATTGTGGTTAAACCTTCCTCTTAGGAAATTTTTGTACCTCTCATAGTTTTTGCGATATTAGTCGTAAATGTCGAAATTTGCAGTTTACGGTTTTAAGTATGCCACTAAAACAAACTGGCATACCAAACCGAAAAAATTCACAGTGTATAACAATGTTGTAGGCTGTGATTTGACACACACACATACACACACACAAATATATATATATATATATATATATATATATATATATATATATATATATATATATATAATTTTTTTAAAATTATTGAAATTTTTGTATTTTATAAAAAAGTTCGGCATTTTTTATAAAATACAATTTTTTTTATATTTAAAATGATAGCGTACAACATTTTATACACTGTGAATTTTTTCGGTTAGGTGTGTCAGTTGGTATTAGTAGCGTATATAAAACCGTAAACTGCGAATTTTGACGTTTACGACTCATTACGTAAAAACTATGAGCGATACATAAATTTCTTAAGAGAAAGATTTAATCACAATTTATGTCTACAATAAGAAAAAAATATCGGGTCTAAATAAAAAAATAAAAAAAAAAGATGAAAACTGAGGTGAAACGCGTCCCTACCTGCGCTTTAAACGCGTTGCAACGGCGTACGGCTATATTTTTTGACGAAACTATTTAACGCAAAATATATTTGTATGTCTTCGAAAAGAACTCACACTTCAAACTATGTCGCTATAGTTTTGAAAACGCAGCACGTTAATTAGAAACATAATTTTCGGGTCCCTCAAATGGCCAAAAATGGGTTTCCCAGACTACCGTATATGGAAAAATACTGGATTCTAGCAAAAACAACTATAGAAACAAGCGTCTGACTTTGAACTAGATTGCCTACAAATACAATTATGTGGTCACCGTTTAAAGTCCCATAGTAAAAATTATATAATAGTAAAGCACTGCACGCCAGCTGAGTGGCTTGCGCGGAGAGGCGATAATATATTACATACGTCTGTTAACATCAACCTTACCGCTCCTGTCTCACACACACAAACACAGCCTATCTAGGGAGGCCCCTTAAGTTACTTTTCATCGTAGTGCACATGCGAAATACGCAAGTAGGGTTGCCATGGAAGTATGCTTTTTGTGAAGATATATAAAAGAATGGTTTCCTATTGAACAGACGGCCGTAGGATTTATTAAAACCTAGATTATACAATATAGTTTCACTTATTTGGCAATTACACGTGTGTCTTGTATGTGAAATACTTGTCGGGAATTCTACAGTTATACTTTATAGAGTATGACATCACGAATATATTTTTCTCCTTTATGTACCTAAACTAATTAGTAAATAGTGATAGTTTGTCACAAGTGTGGCAGTTTCGCTGCTGTATTCTTAGTTGTTCTGTGCTCCTGCATATTCGGCGTGCTAGTGATAGGTTGGCAAGTGTTGTTCTGGGAATGGCCGCCTGGCGTACGACAGAAGGTGGGAACGCGAACCTTGACGCAGACAGTTAAACGACAGAGTTATGTGCTCACGTCACTGGTTGGCTGTTGTTGGCTAGTAATTGTTCCGGGCTTGGGTAAGTCCAGAGGCAAGGTCTTCCCGCAACTCTTGAATATACAAGCGACGTGGTGATGAGGCGGCCTTTTTTCACGTGACTGTACAAAACTTCGCGCCAAGTTTTTGTGATTAAGGCATGCCTAGACATATTCGTTAAGGGGACGGTTAACCTAAAATTTTAATTGTTTAAACCATTTTTTATATTTGTACGAAATATTGTTTATTTTGTAGACATACATTGTGACATTTTTTTACGGTAATGAACCTCCTTTTTATCTTTCATAATTTTTGTATAATTGCATGTCACAGTCCTTTTTTTTCGCACTAAACGGTTTTTTGTATAATATGAAAACCAACTTGCTTACCGAAATAAAATAATTTACACTGAAGAATAGTTAGAGACACTGAAAAATCGTGAAAATATTAAATTTAACATAGTCTCCCATAAACTGTAGTATCTCAATCGTGACACGTGCGAACAGTTTTCTGATAAACCACATACGTTCTGTGTTACAACTGTTCAGTTCTAATTGGGTCTGTTGAATTGGGACACGGTACTTCATATGAACGATAGCCAATATAAGTGCAAAACATTCAGTGTTATACATAGTATGTTGGAGCCTAGCAAACGATCAACTTTTCCCGCGATTTACCAGTGTCTCTAAGAATAGTGTTACGGACTATGTCAAGATGAGCACAAAATTAGTACTGAATTGATTTCAATATTTTAAAGAAAGAGTCGGAAGATTGGTGATTTTTTTATTTCAAATACCGTACTTTTTTTTAATACAGAAAAAAAAACTTCATTTCCGTTTTTATACATACAATGACGTAATCTGTCGTAGCCTCTGGCACTGTTCTTCAGTGTAAAATATTTCGTTTCGGTAAGTTTCGTTTTCTACATAAGATCGTTTTATGTAAATTTGAACTCTTACGTGCCTTTATACAAATAATATGAAATCTACAAGTTTTCATTACGTTAAAAAATAGTCTAAATAATATCTCTTACAAATAAAATACTATTACAACTGTCGGCGAAACCGTGCAATATATTTATGTTGTACACAGTAAATTTAAGTAACGGGAAAAAACTGCCGGATAGAAGTAGGAAAAAAAATCGTATTACATGCAACATTTAAATGATAGAAGTAATTTATAAATTCTTAATTTGTGTGCAGAACTAAGTAGTGGCCGACATTCTGGCACGGATAAACGGTTAGATGAGGTATTCAAAAGTGCCTTACAAGGGCTTCTTGTCACATTTCAGGTGCCTGCCCAGGTTGAGGTCAAGGGATCAGACAGGCAGTGTACCTCGTCCATTCATATCGACCAGGAAAGTCGTCGAGATATCTCCGTACAGCAATGCGGAAATGGTTTGGAACACCATCATGTAACTTGCTACGTCCTTTGGCTGGAAACCCTTGATTTGCGCGTGACGTGTTTCCATCGCTTAGTTTCACTGTCTTACATGCACTCCTGCAGCTCTGCTTCATGGTCAGTTAGACGATTTATTTAAACGATCAGTTAGAGTCTTGTTGTTGAACCCGCCAATCACAGACGTGTGTTGTCACAGTTACCTTATTCTGATTGGCCTCGATCTGGAGTTTTGCAGTGGTTTCAAAAATGTATACATTTTTAACACAAATTAACACATATATCAAAATACATTCATAGTGTTAATACACACACACAAACACAGACACACATATGGGTCTATGTATATATATTTATTTATATTTATATATAAAACTAAAATTAAAAAAAATATTTAAAAAGTATTTTCTTCCTAGGGACAAATATTACAAACATCCAGTAATTTATAATAAATCATTTATATATTTTTTACCTTAATTAAATATGATCACCTCTTGTTAAGAGAGAAATAGATTTTTATAATAAGACTTTAATATAAATATAAGTGATATTTAGTTTATGTATTACAAACGGATTTTTAGATTTTTGCCCTTGAAATATCACGTATTTTGTGGTCAAAATAAGTCAAAATGAAGCAATTTTTTTTGCTAGCAAACGGTACATTATAATCTTTAAAAATGCTCTGGCACAATCGTGTATCGTATGACTGTACACAGTCTCTAATTATTTCAAAGCATTTGGTTGAAAAAATATTCGAGTTATTTGCAATTGTTTGAAGTAAATGAAAGATCGTGGCCTTAAGTGGCTTTTATAGAAATGCACGCTGCTGATAACAACGAAGCAGGGCTGTAGAAGTGAACGGAAGGCACTGAAGCAAAGCGGCTTGTCTTGAGTCAGCATCGTTTCCAAGTCATAGCTATTGACGGCGGTTGTTGTCTTGTTCCAGTAGTCGCGCCATGCCTGAGATACTGACAAAGCATGCTGCACGTTCCATTCATTAGCTTTGCAAGAACGTTACTGATCTCGTGGTCTTGTTAAAGCTTCTGTGTCAAGCCGTAGATACTGAAGGCGCGTGTTTGTTCCTGGAACTGTGTCAAGTCGTATGACGTATCATTACTTAATACTATTAACATAATTTTCTTTCTTATTAATGTAGCGTCTTATGTGTTATCATAATCTTCCATTTCGTATGCATTATTATTACTATTTGTTTATTTTTTTGTATTAATAAGAAATTTTGTGCCGTATTTTTACGATAATTGGTAAGTGCCTTAACTTCGCCATTTAGAATAAAGACATTAAATAATAATAAATAATTATAAATATGTTAAAAATATATTCTTGTTCCGGCATCTGAGCTTAGTCGTATTTACTGACGGCGAATGTTGTCCTGTTCCAGCGTACGTGCAGCAAGTGGTATTTACTGACGATGCATGCTGTCTTGTTCCAGCATATGCAACAGGTCGTATTTACTGACGATGCATGCTGTCTTGTTCCTGCATATATGCAACGCCGTAGTTACTGACAGCGCGTGTTGTCTTGTTCCAGCATATATGCAACAAGTCTTAGTTACTGACAGCGCGTGTTGTCTTGTTCCAGCATATATGCTGCAAGTCGTAGTTACTGACGGCGCTTGTTGTCTTGTTCCAGCCAATATGCAACAAGTCGTAGTTACTGACAGCGCGTGCTGTCTTGTTCCAACATATATGCTGCAAGTCGTAGTTACTGACAGCGCGTGTTGTCTTGTTCGAGAATATATCAGCCAATATGCAACAAGTCGTAGTTACTGACGGCGCTTGTTGTCTTGTTCCAGCCAATATGCAACAAGTCGTAGTTACTGACAGCGCGTGCTGTCTTGTTCCAACATATATGCTGCAAGTCGTAGTTACTGACGGCGCGTGTTGTCTTGTTCGAGAATATATCAGCCAATATGCAACAAGTCGTAGTTACTGACGGCGCATGCTGTCTTGTTCCAGCCAATATGCTGCAAGTCGTAGTTACTGACAGCGCGTGCTGTCTTGTTCCAGCATATATGCAACAAGTCTTAGTTACTGACAGCGCGTGTTGTCTTGTTCCAACACATATGCAACAAGTCTTAGTTACTGACAGCGCGTGCTGTCTTCTTCCAACATATATGCTGCAAGTCGTAGTTACTGACGGCGCTTGTTGTATTGTTCCAGCCAATATGCAACAAGTCGTAGTTACTGACGGCGCATGCTGTCTTGTTCCAGCCAATATGCTGCAAGTCGTAGTTACTGACGGCGCTTGTTGTATTGTTCCAGCGAATATGCAACAAGTCGTAGTTACTGACGGCGCGTGTTGTCTTGTTCCAGCAGCGGGATGCTGAAGCACGTGCAGCTCAGCCCGTTCCGCTCCAGAGCCGACACTCTCAGCCTCAGCTCCACGTCTAGCTACTCCAGTCTCAGTCCAGAGCCACTATGTAGTCGCTCGTCCAGTTACTCCAGTCTCAGCGAGACATCTCCTGCTGTAAGTACAACTACTGTTCACTACCGCCTACTGTAACAAGTGTGTCCTTTGTAAATGTATCCCACAACTACGATCAAAGTTACAAGTGAACTGAAGAGATTTCAGTCAGTACTTAAGAAGGCGCGGTACATTATTTAATGCTTAATTAACTAACTGAAAATTGTAGGTGTGTCGTAGCCAATATCCAACAATTTAAAACAGAACAATTCAATGAACCAGTATTTGTCAAATTTTTGGGAAACACTTTTCTCGTCTTACATTTTTCTGGGGCACAATGTCTGACGCCAACTTTTTAACATTTTGTCCGTTTCATCGTGCGGCGCGAGAAAGTGCAACGGCTACGTCATTTTGGAAGAATATTTCTTTACGTTAAGTTAGGAAAATATGGTATCTAAGGTTGTTCTTCGTTAGTATTTCTATACGGTGTTCCGTGAAGGTGTCGTGGATTTTAATATATGTTTTTAGCATTGCATTATATATCTCGCACGTACAATATTTATGTGGAGGAGTGCCGTAATGAAATGATGGTGAGGATGGTTGACAAGCAGTGTTCCAATCAACTTCAGGCTTTCCTATGTCCACCTGGTGGTAGGGCTCACCACGACGCGGTTCCCTATTGGTTGGACTGGTCTCGGCCTCTTCAAGGCAGTCCCTAGTTGCTAACACCACTTTGGACTGCTAAAGCTGAGGTGGTAGCCACGCCCACCCATGGCAGTTAGAACGAGCATGATCTCTTTCTATCAGGGATGTTCAACTACTCTCGTAGGCGTTGCCGGGAATGTTGCATGGCATATCTACATTTTTGACATTCTTTTTTATAAATGTTAGTTCGCAACACTTTTTTTTACATTATTCGATAAAAAATATTCCATGTAATGTGACATTTGTTGTAACGTATGAAATACAATGGAACCTCATTAAGACACACCTGAAGGGACCTAAATTTTCGTAGTTTGTAATAATGAGGTTTTACCAACAGATGTGAACAAAATCTCAAAAATATTCTGTAAATATATTTTCAGTATGTTTAGTCCCAAATTACAGGTTTTCTTATTATGTTACCACCATGATTTCTTCTAACCTGTGAATATGATGTACAGTACATTGTTTTATGTCAAATGGAACCTTTTAATTGAGCATCACAAAGTTAATATTTATTTCCGCGTCTAATTCCATGGGGAAAGAAAACCATTTTGTATTAACAGGGTTCCACTATAACTCAACGTTTCTTGCCTTCCAACAAATGTCATATTATATGTAAGCAATTTACCATCTAGCAATGCAAAAGTGTGTAGCAGGTTAACTTTTAGAGCATGAAATCTACATGCGTTCTGAACACCTTGTGGTAGGTAAAATACTTATAACTACAGACGGTCGTGCACCATTCCCTTAAACGTGTTCCTTATACTTAAGCGCCTAGGGATAAGGACAGGTCTGCCAACAATCTGCCGAGAAAGATAGGAAAACATGTGGCGTCGGCCGGAGTTTCCGCGTTCAAGCTGACGGAGAAAACATTTATAGACGGTGGACGTGGAGCCAGGGGGAAGACCAGTCACATGGCTGGCACACGCATCTAGAATATTTCCCCGTTGTGGCCGTCTTTGTGACCTTGTAGGTCTCCTCCGAGCTTCAACGATCGCTAGAGCCACGATTTTGTGGCGAAACATGTTTGTAACATTTGGTTTCAATGCGTCGTGTGCACGTCTGCAGCTCTGCTACATCGTCTGTGGTTGGGCGTTTTACCCTCACTTGCCTTGGCACATTACAGACAGCACGCAGTCACCTCGCTGCCAATAACCATGAAGCACAGCTGCACGTGAGCCACTGAAACAAAGTGGGGAAAAAATCTTTTCGCGACAAAATCGGGGTGCCTAGGCCTAACCATCGGTAATGTAACTCCACTGTAGCACTGGCGCCTTGAGATAGCCCGTACGGCCGCCGAAAACGGGGGAGGGGGAGGGTCAAAGAGGGCAAATGCCCAGGAACATTACGAGCGCGTGAGGAGGCCCGGGAAAGCAAACTGAAAAATAATTAAATGAAAATTTTAGAAAATCTATTTTCCCCCGCGTATAATCTGTCTCATGTTTCACATTTTGCTGCTTCCTGTGTTATTCAGCAGCAAAACAAATGAAGGGTTGCTTTGGCTAAGGGTTCTTGTCAAATTTGTTTTTATAATTTTACAGAAAAATGTTTTTTGACATTATACTGGTGTTTATATTGAAAATATTGGTTTATGTCCATTTGCATTTGGTTTTTTTTTTTCGTAAGAATGATACACATTACCATAACGACACATAGGTACCTATCCTCTAACCTTGAAAATGCCAAAGTCTTTTCCCAAAAAAGTGTACAAGAGCCCTTATCCAAAGCAGCCCTTCAAATGCTGTATTCAGTTTTTGTTTAAAAAGAGTGGGATTTATGATGGTATGGGGTCCTAAAGACTTACTTGCATAAGGGCCTGGAAATACTGTCAACGGCCCTGGTATTTAAGGTCCAAACACAGCGTGTCTTATAGGGCGAGTGCTGTAAGACTGCAAGCGCTTATTTACAATAATCAATCGCTGGAATAGGATAGGTTACTTCAGTCACATGAACAGGAATGTCTGTAATGTTTGCCAGGGTTTTAACATGGTGGGAATCAACATAATAAAGCCTCTATATTTTCTACATGAAAAATGATCTGGTAAGTGCTATGTCCGCAGTGCATTATTTGCACGTTATTTTATTGATATTTGAATGTAATGCTAGTTCCGTGCTTGTTTCTGCGACATTTAGAACATAGGTAATATAATTTCGCTTTGTTGTGGTTTCGTTGGTGTGTACTGTTTTCATTATTTTTTCGCGCCAAATGGCGACTTCCGTCAGCTTACCGCCGCTAACCCTGGTCTGGAGTAGGATAAGTGAAGAGTTGATCGCGGGAGCCTCAGGTGAAATTTCGAACACTGTTAAAATTTACTCTAGTAATTTTCGAACACCTTTAACTTGAAATTTTGTCTGGCCCACCCTGAAAAGTTGTTGGTTACCATAACAACGTTTATATTGTGGCCGTGGGCTGTCAAACCCTAACCTTATTTCTTGATACACCTAGGAACAGCTGATTTCATTCCGCCATATGGTTACGTTACTAAACAAAGTGGGCCTGGGCTTGGTTAAGGTAAGATTAATTCTGCTACAGGTTACAAAGATCAATGTTCAAGGTTTGCCACAGGGAAAATTGAGCGCTAGTGTCGCTAATGGGTGCAAACTTACCAATCACAGAGCTTTCCTGAATTTTAAATTAGATAAAGTTAATAATCCAAAACGCGAAATTTTTTTTTTACTTTAAAATTAAGTTAAATGTCTTTTGTCATTTCCAAGCCTATTTAAAATTAATTTTACAACAGTTCCGTATTTTTCTGGTCCCTTTGCGATTGCAGCGAAACTAGTGGCAGAAATTTTCCTTGTGCCAAACTCTCCCATAGTAAAACACATTTTCTTTCTAACCTGGTAGAATTAACCTTAATTAAGTTTGATTCTATTATAGGTTAGGAAGATAATCTAATATCTTGTGGACGAGTTTGGCACAGGGAACATTTCTTCCGTCAGTTGGGCTGGTATCGGTAATGGATATATTTATACTAGCTCTTATGGAGAGAAGTTCGGGTGGAAAACAGAACATTGCCGAAGGACGAAGTTCTGCTCATAACGCCAACTTGAAATATCCTCATTGCCAAACTAATAACATTGATATTTCTAACCTGTAGCAGAATTAACGGGCTTCCTTCCCTACTAGAGCTTCAAATGTGTTGCAATGAGTTGCGATTATTCTCTGTTTTTTTTTTTTTTTTTTTTTTTTTTTTTTTGTGTGAAATTATCTGACGCACATTATATTTGTAAATCTACGAAATGAACTCACACTTCAAAATATGTCGCTATAGTTTTAAAAAATCGGCACGTTTATTTGAAACATCATTTTCGGACCTCTCAAAGCGGCCAAAAATGACTTTTTCAGACTGCCGTATCTGGAAAATTAACAATCGAATTCGAAAACATAGCTATAGAAACAAGCGTTAGACTTTGAACTACGCTGGCCACAAATATAATAATGTGGTCACAGCTTGAAGTCCCATAGGAAAAAGGATAATAGTGAAACACTGCAACGCCAGCTGAGTGGCTTGCACGGAGAGGCGATAATATATTACATACGTCTGTCAACGGCACCCTTACTGCTCCTGCCTCACACGCACAAACACAGTCTACCTAGGAAGGCTAAAACTCCGTCTTAAATTTTTTCTGTTGTCTAATCCTCGTCCTGGCTGATTTTATTCCCTAACCTACCCTAACTACTGTGTTATGTGTGAGGCCCGGGGAAGGAGCGGGACTAAGTACGTCTCAGGTGTGAGCCTCATTCTCCTACTAGGGGGAAGTTTCATGTAGAGGAGGCATGCATCGCGGCAGAGAGGGATTGGGCAGACATGGCTACCTCCCTAGGTGTACCTATAGCTAAGCCATAATCTAAGAAGAGAGAGGGAAAAACCGGCATAGTACCGTAAAAACCCTCTCGACAGAATAGCAGTGTAACCACTCAGTAGTTAAAGTTTGACACTGGAAAAGAAGGAAGGTCCAAGTTGTTAGTAGAGTTGTGAAGTAAGAGTGGGGCAGGGGGGCGAGAACTGTATTTATTTTCTTTAATTTTTACTTTTGTTTTTGGGAGAGCGCTGGTTTTAACCAAGGCAATGTGGGTGAGCACAATGCCCTGGCGGAGAACGAGCCTTCCCGTGTCCCCAGTATCGTCCAGGCTGCTTGGACAGAAGAGTATTTATAGTTTGACACTCGCTTGCCGCAGGGCAGTGTTGTTGGCAAGGCTAGCGGCTTAGGCTGTGACGTCGCTGAGTTCCCCGCGAGTCCAGTCACTGTCTCGCAAGGTCGCTGCCGCAGTCACAGATCCACGTGTCCGGGCCAGGCGATACTCGTCTCTATCGACACCAGCCTTCCCAGTAGTCTACCTCTTGCCCGCCCTGCCTTGACATTTTCTCCCAAACGCCCGCCGGTCCCGGGAAACTAGCAACTCGCGTGCTAAATAAACGCTACCGAGAAGAAACGTTCAGTGCAGTGCAGCCAACCATATAGATACATTTTCGTGATCTGGGTGGCGCACATTCGTGTTGTATATGTAGGCCTAAGTGTAATGAATTGACCAATCTTGTTTATAACGTGCTGGTTTGAAGTTACCCGAGATCCGTGTCGCTCTTTCCATGATCTTTCATTTATTTCAAACAATTGCAAGAAAATAAAACATTTCTAACCAAATGCTTTGAAAAAATTTTAGACTGTGCACAAACATACGATACGCAATTTTGACAGAGCGTTTTTTTTTTAATATAGTACCGTTTAATAGCAAAGTATTATTTTGTTTAATTTTGGCTTATTTTGACAACATGTGATATTTCAGAGGCAAAAATCTAAAAATCCATTTAGTTTATTGCAACAAAAAAATTCAGACACAAACGATGACGTATGAGTGTTTAAACTGTAAGAATGAATTTTTGATATAGTATTAATTCGCGTTAAAAAGAAATATTTTCGAAATGACTGCAAAACTAAAGAGCTTTCCGCGCGCCAGCTCTGAGTCCCTGGAGTGTATGCATTTTTCTTCGTAAACTTGATGTAGGCTACAGTAACACAGTATCAAACACGTCCTGACTTACGACGTTATCACAGGTAGTATGTTCGTCGCTTGATATTGGGCCTCGTTGTATTTACGGGTAAAAAACACATACCCGCCAGGGACTCAGAGCTGGCACGCTGACAGTACGTCATACGGGATAAAGTAAGCACTAGGAATTTAACCTTTGAAAAATATCACTAACCGTTACTGCATATAATTCAACATTAACTATAGTCCCCTTACTGCTTGTATGGTTGGCAGCGAAATTACGCTGTACAGTCCCTCGTGTTTTCCCGTTTATATTTAAAAATACAGAAACAAAACCAACCGAAATCGACATAATTGTATTTTATATAATAAATAAACTTTTTTTATTAAACTGTATAGTTGCCTACCAACTGCACAATTTGTCTTACGCGCGCAAACGTAAAGCGACATTTCCCGTCGTTAGTCGTTACGCGCGGAAACATACGAATTGGCCGAAAATAGAACTTTAGCGGGACTTTTCTGAGTGTTCACTTTATCCCGAACCGCCTGTATGTACGCATGTTATATGTATGTAGGCTACATTAATGCTGAATGAACTACTTTTAAACGTCGCAAGACAGTTATTCGACGCGGCTGAAACCTAGAAATCATGATAATGCAGACAACAGCGATATGTATTACTTACAAACGGATCAGTTGTGAAGATAAATGTTTCAAACAAGTATTTTACGTGAACATTTTTGAGAAATAATATGCTGCAGTGATAATTCTATGTTCAACACTTAAGGCGGTCGCCTGATTGGCGCTCCAACTGCGTTGCAATGTTCGTAAATCTTTATTTTACTGAACTATTACGCGTGTGTCCATTGTGTCAATGTGCGAAAAGCAACTGCACTTAAAACTATGAGGGAAAGGTATTTTCAAGCAATAGCATCAATTAGGAAAATCACTTCGGAGCGGAAAAAAAAAGTCTTAGTACTTTCTACCAATATAAAGACGGGGTTACCGCTGAGAGTGTCAGTCAGGCGAGTGATCGACGATACCACTGCACGTTGTTTCAGTGTCTTGCGGTAGAGGTGATACCACACCAGATGAGCCAGTCAACATCGCCCTTGGCACCGTGCCTCACACAAACACACGGCAAGTAGGCGGGTGCCTTAAGGGGGCGATTGACTGAAAATTTTTAAAACTGTACAAGGTATGGTTTGTTTTGTAGATATGCATTGTGGCTTTTTTTTTTACTGTCATGTCAATTTTTATCTTTCATAGTTTTTTATAACGGCACGTCAAGTAATTTGCATAAAATGTTTTATGCTTTAAAGGAAACCGAACTAACTTACCGAACTGAAAAATTGACACTGAATAAATAAGTTGTAGGCTAAAACATCTCCCATATAAAAACAACAAAAATCGTATTGAAAAAAATATCAAATTTTTTCATTTTAGATTTTAAAAATTCGAGCATTTTTTGTATTAATTTTTTGTTTTTGTATAGGAGACCTTGTAGCCTATGACTTATGTATTCAGTGTGAATTTTTTCAGTTCGTTAAGTCAGTTGGGTTTCCTTTAAAGCATTTCATGTAAATTCGGACTTTGACATGCTATTATTAAAAACTGTGAAAGCTAAAAAAGTTTCGTTTCAGTAAAAGGAAGTCACAGTGAACTACTGTATGTCTACAAAACGAATCATATCTCGTACGATATTTAACTTTTTAAAATGTAGTGATGAAATTAGTATTTTACAGAAAAATACGATTTTTTTCTGAAAATCCCTTTACCTGGCACAATTTCGGTAAATATAACTTAATGTTGAAAATTTAGCTGTCTTTCAAATCGTACTATTAGGAAATATAGTAACTTCCATAACATTGACCTCCGTTTCGAGTGTGTAAGTAATTTGGTATAGAGAAGTGTAGTTTGGGAACTGCTGTATATAAATGGCCTGAAATATAAAAACATGCGCTGGTGTTCATAAGTGGTTGTGAGTCAGTATTGTGTTTGTGAACATCACTGGACACGAGTATATACACGTGCTACAATGTCGCCTGCTGTGAGGAGTCACGACACCTCCCACAATGTCTTCTCGATGCAGGAGGTTGCCATCCTGGAGCCTCGACCTCGTGCCCACCTGCGCTAAGGTCCACTCCGGCACAAGCTGCATATACACCAGTCGCCCTTATGTACCAGCCCCTCGTACTCTTCCCTTTGTGTCGTCGTAAACAAAGTGTTCTTAAGGCTCGGTTTCAGTCGCCAAATGGAATTTTATTATTTTTCGCTTTTTTGGAATACTAAGAAGAAAAATGTTAAATGTGCGATTATACCTCAAATTATATTTACATTTCGCTACAGTACAGACCTTGCGATTTAGCTGTTAAACCTATAATTACGTCGCAATGTGTGTGGCAAATTGTTTTATAATCGTAATTTGCCCGACAAATTGCGACCTAACTGTACATTACTAGCTCTGTTGCCATACTTGTACTGTAGTTCAAGGTAAATAGAATTTGCGGTATAGTCGCCGATTTAACATTTTTATTCTCAGAATTTCAAAAAAATTCTAAAAATAATACAATTCAATATGGCGACGTAAACCGAGCCTTAATAATAATAAGTTATAGTTATGGCCCCTTGTTCTTCGCGGAAATAATTTTGCCCCGCTTTATTTCGGTGTCTCACGTTCACATCTGCAGTTCTGCTTCGTGGTCAGTGATTGGATAGTTTAACTGTCACGAGTCTTGGGATTATACCGGCCAATCACAGACGTGTAATATTGTGGGCGGACGTTGCTGCGGTCCGTGGGTTTTCTGGTTTTCTCGGGGATCTCCTATCTCCCCCGACCTCTAATTCCGGCGCCGCTCCATACTCACGTCACCAGCGCTGAAGACCTCGATATTGAGCGCTGGCCAAAATATCTCACTCACCCCGTACACACACTCGTACACATAGAGTGAGTCGTTAATATATGCTGGCGTGGAGGGAGTGCAATCTTGAGGACAAATAGTTACGGATATATATATATATATATATATATATATATATATATATATATATATATATATATATATATATATACACACACACACACACACACACACACACACACACAACATTGTGCCTAGAATTAGCAGTGAATAATGAATAGCGTCCAGACGGGGTCTTCTTACTTTGGAATTCTATTGCGGGTATTTTAGGCAACTACATGCCAGACGAGTCGTATTTAAATGGACGTGTGGCATTCCTCAGGAACATGATCCAGTACTATGTTCATAATATAACAGTTTTTGTTCCTCTAAGTGTGAGGCTTGTTTACACAAAATATTGGCATACAATTTTGCCACAGACCGTATGTGTATTACATCGTTCTCAATAGTTAATAGTCGGGGCCACAGTAAAATATGTTTATTGGTTAGTATTCTTGAGAATATGGATATCAAAAGAGTTCAATTGACCTTGAACAGCTTATGCCTACGTCTAGTAAGACACCAGGGGGCGAGGATAAGTAAGAGTTGCTCGGCTCGCAGGGGAACATGCCACAGACGAGGGGACAGGCTGTGTGGAGATGGGCGTAGCTGTAGACAGGGTTGTTGACAGCCCTCATGTTCCCAGGACTACGTATATACAGGGTGTGTCTGGCACAGCTGCAGCTGGGGAGGAAGTATGTTCACGCATGCCTGCCGTGTGGCCGGACACACGCACCTAACCGCAGGTGTGTGTCTTGTCTGTGACCCGACCACAACCCGTGGGAAACTTCGCTAGTGTACGCCCCAGAACAGCCTTCCTCGCAGAAGCCAAACACTCCCTTTTTCACTCAAGTTTGCCCATTTGTTTCACCGAATTTAGTTACAATTTTTTAATAATTATTTTCTATTGATCCGAATTCGTATTAAAAGCCTAGTAGATGTTCTCGTATTATTTTTCATGTCCTTTGTTAAAATATTGCTTGTTATCTGTGCTCAAAATTTTCCAATTGGAATTTTTTACAGTAACTTTGAACGACTCATGCAATGGATTAGTATTTATAAACTTAACCTTTTTATGTACGCTCGCAATACACTCTGAATCTGAATTAGTGAATATTCACTTATTCACGTCGATGGATGTAGCAGTTTCAACCAATTGAATCAGTGAGAAACCACTGTGAAATCGGCGACTGTTCACTGATTTCGATAAAGAGTGCCAACATTCTACAAGTTAATTAGTGAATGCCTACACATTTTCCAGTAATTTTTCACTGATTCAATAAGTGAAAATTGTTCTTTGAAAACAACTGAAAAAAACTCTGAATGTTCACTGGTTCACTCAGGGGCGTCATTTGGGGCTACAGGGGGCGGGGGGCAAATGCCCCCCCTGGATTTGGAATTTTTGTGTATAAATATATTTTTTGTATTTTTAAATGTAAATAATGCTAACTTAAAGACATAAAACTGAAGTTTTATTATTAAAGTATCTAATTTATACATGCTTAATTAATAAAAAAGATGCAACAAGGTCACTGTCGTCAGAAAACAAAATCTTGCCCCCCCCCCTGGAAAAACCTGAAATGACGCCTCTGGGTTCACTTGTGAGATCTTGGCACTCTTAAAGAAAATCAGTGAATATTCAATAACTAAACAGTGACTATTTTCACTTATTCAAATTGTTGAAACTGCTCCATACGTCAGCGTGAATCAGTGAATATTCACTAATTCATACTTAGAGTGTAGTGCATGTCCATATAAACGATTCCGTGTTTGTCAGTACATTTCCTATGTTCCACAACTGTGAGTAAATATTAACGTTAATGTTCTTGAGTCACCCCAGATGTCCAAAGTGAACCTCGCTATATTATAGTACATAACATGCAGGGGCGCACCCGCCATTTCTGTTCCGAGGGTTTTAGACACGGCTCTAACTAGGATTGGTATTTGAGAGTGAGGGTGGATTCCAAGCCAGGGAATGTTATGAAGTAAATCCTAACAGTTAGGTTTACGTAACAAGTTTATTACCCCCTTGGGTAAGCTACTGATAATGGCCATTGAAATTATCAAGCATTAGAGACGGGGAAAATTCGCGGCTTCACTGACCTGCGGCAGGGGCGTCATTTAAGGTTTTTCTTGGAAAAAAAAGGGGGGGGGGGTGTGCAAAAATTTTTTTTTTCGGTGACAGAGACCTTGTTCCACCTTTTTTTTACTGATTAAACATGTATAAATTAGAAACTTCAATAATAAAACTTCAGTTTTATGTTCTTAAGTTAGCATTATTTAAATAACAAAATACAAATAATATATTTTATACACTTAAAATTCTAAATCACCCCCTCCCCTGTCCTCCTAAATGACGCCCCTGACGTGTAGGTTAGTCTTCAAGGATATATGTATACTTACACAGACATCAGCTGCTCACTGGCTATTCATTGAGACAATGGTATAACGTGACTGGGCATAAATGTAGCCGCTGTCTTATTGTTTTTATCTGTGCGCCCTACAGGATATGTCAAAATTAATCAAGATCCTGTTGCGAAAGTGGTACGGACTTAAACATGTTTAAATTTTAGCTTGCACAAAAAAAACGCGAGTATTTCAGGACTGTGTCAATCATATATAAGGTGCGTGTAAAGCATGCAAGGTGGATGGACAACATGGCAGTTGTGTGGGGAAGGTACTTGCAGAAGACTGTACATAGCAGGGGCGTCATTTAATGGGGAAGGCGAGGGGCATTGCCCCCCCCCCCCTGGATTTAGAATTTTAAGTGTATAAAATATTTTCTTTGTTATTTAAGTAATGCTAACTGAAGCGCATAAAACTGAAGTTTTATCATAAAAGTTTCTAATTTATACATGCTTAATTAATAAGAAAAATGCAACAAGGTCACTGTCGCCGAAAAAAAAATCTTACCCCCTCCCCCCTTCCAAGAAAAACCTGAAATGACGCCGCTGGTACATATACAGGCCATTCAGGATAAACTGAGTACTGCATTGAGTTTTGTTTCAGCAATTTTGTAGTCATCTTTACTATTGTTTAATGAAAACTTCATGTAAATAAAAACCAGTGTAAAATGTTTCAACACTCTCAAAGGTTAGCATCTATTGGCCCAATAAAACATATTTTTAATTAAGGCCATGATCTCTCGTTCATTTCAAACAATTGCAAATAACTCAAATATTTTTTAACCAAATGCTTTGAAAAAATTTGAGACAGTGTACAGTCATACGATACACAATTTTGTCAGAGCGGTTTTTTTAAAATAATATACCGTTAGCGAGCAAAAAATTATTTTGCTTCATTTCGGCTTATTTTCACAACAAAATGTGTATTATTTCGGGGGCAAAAATCAGTTTCGTATATTGCAACAGAGCAATTCATATACAAACGTTAATATATAAGTGTTAAAACTGCCAAAGGAATTTTTATACATGTATTAATTTGCGTTACAAAAATATTTTTGAAGCCACTGCTAAACTAGAGAGCGAGCTCTTAAGGCCTTGTTACGGAGTTTTGCAGTGATTTCGAAAAATATATTTTTTATTGCTACCTAATACTCATATCAAATTTTAGCTGCACAGTTTTGACACTTATATGTTATAATTTGTAGCTGAATTTTTTTTGTAGAATTGTACTGAATGGTTTTTTAGATTTCGTTACTCAAAGTACCACGTTTTTCGTCGTGAAAATAAGCAAAAATGAAGGAAATTATTTTTTTGCTGGCGAATAGTACATTAGTTTTAAAAAACGCGTCCACAATATTGTGCATCTTGTGATTATACATTGACTCAATTTTTTTTGAAAACTTTTGGTTAAAAAATATTTGAGTTATTGGCACCAGTCTGGAAAAAACTCGTGAACAAGCCCTTAATTACAAGTTGTGCTGAGTGGTCAGTTTATAGTGAACATGCTGTATGAAGTACATGTAGTGTGTTGTATGATAAGTGTATGTGACAAGTATAGCAGACACAGCTGTAGAGTGTTGGCCACGTGGTGAGTGTGGGAAGGAAGGCTAGTAGTAATAGTATTAGTAGTGTTGTGGTGCAGCAAGTTCCCAGGACAAGTAACACCAGATACTCGCGAGACAGCGCCTCACAGCGGTCGTGGCCGCAACCAGGCCTCGCCTCACATCACATCCGCCGTCGTCCTTGCCAGTCGCCCCGGGCGATACGCAAGGACGTGCCTCCCTCCCCACACCACCCTACTCCCTGCATCCTCGCTGTTTATATGCGTCTCTACTACAGACCGTTACGTGAGAATTTTAAATGTTTGTTGCAAGGGGAGCATTCGCATCTTGCTGTTCCGACCAGCTGTGTCTCAGCCTGAAGACGGGAACAGATCGCAATTCCCGAAACATCGCATTTTATCGTTGTTTTTAACTTGTGCTGTGTAGTATCTTGTACTTTGTTTTTGTCCTCTGTTAACCATTTTTTGTCTATTTCCATTTTTTGGGTAATCTGGATCTATATTTGTCTCTTGTGTCTGTGTGTTGTGTCGATATTCCAGTAAATTCAACCTCTAGAATTATTTATTGTCTAATATAATATTTATATAAAAAACTGTCACAATTCCTTTTGCATTCCTTCTTTTTTCATCTGTTTTTGTGTGTGTTTTATATAGTTTTTAGTCTACTTTGTCATTCAACATTAGTTTGATCAGCAAAACATTAGCAATGGCGTGTGTCCACAAACCAATAAATTCTTATTATACCGCTATACCTTAGACATTCTATCAAGCGACTGGAAATTTTGGGAAAGGGGGTTGGCAGGCCCGCAGCGATGCTTCTGGCAGCCTGGGACAGAGAATTGTTTGGGTCCCTATCTTTGAATTAAAATGTTTAAGAATTCTGTTTGCAGACAACTGGTTTTTTACTGTAAACGTTATTAATGCACATTGCGCAACAAAATTGTAAATTATGTTACACATCCTTCCAGAAATATAAACATGGTAACACTGCTAATTAATGCACACGTATTTTACAACTGGAACATGAAATAATTTAACTTTTTTCCTCAGAACTTAGGACAAGGGGCCTGGGCCTGTGCCCCATTCAAGCTGTGACTCGGGCTATTTTCCATTTTGCCCCCCCCCCCCCCTACCTAGGCTGTAATTTGATTCAGAAAGATTTTATTTATTTATTTTTTGTATTTACGACCCTATATGGTGCATCACATAGTGCATACAATTATACTTACATATATATAATGTTATAATTTTCATACATATTTTGTAAGTTTTAATAGCTAAGAAAAATACGTATCTAGTATTCTTTTAGACCTCGACTTATGTGTAGAGCCACGATTTTGTCGCGAAAAGATTTTTCCAACAGTTTGTTTCAATGTCTCGCGTGCACCTCGGCAGCTCTGCGTCACAGCTATTGGCAGCGCGTCTTTGTTCAGACACGTCCCTCATTTAACTGCACCAATAACAATGAGGCTATTGTGACGCAATATGTCTGTGATTTGTCAGTAGAACCTCAAGACTAGTCACAGTTAAAACGTCCAATCACTGACCATGAAACACAGTTGCGGATGTCAACATAAGGCTTTGAAACCAAATGATGCAAAAATCTTTTCGCCATAAAATCGTGGCTCAAGTGGGGTGGAGATATTTCCCCTCCCCCTCTCCACTGGTTATCTCTTAATGATACCCATGAGTCAAAACTATTTCATCCAAATCAAGTGAGTGCAGCAGGAAATAGTGTGTGAAGTTATTTCCCGCGGCGGCGCGTCCAACAAGATGGAATGTGTTACATGTTTGTTCGCGTGACTGTCGCGGTTGTGTAATGTGTTACGTGCAGCTTATAGACGTGTTATTCTACCCACTTGCTGACCGACACTTACGTAATTAAGTGTAGCACTTTGCAGGCCGCCGTCTAGACGATAATAGCAGCCATGACACGGCAGCGTTTGCTCATGACTTTATTGTTGGTGCAGAGTGTGTCTATAGCTAGGCTAATGAAAATTCTAGTTTTTTCTTGCTGCAGACTAGAATACAAACTGCTGTATGCGTGTTTGAGGTCCCCTGTTGACCTAGTGTCGTGGCACAGACTAAAAACAGTAATACATAGGGACCCCTGTTTTTCGCGAGAAGAATTTTGCCCCACTTTGTTGCGGAGTCTTACGTGCACATCTGCAGTTCTACTTCGTAGTCAGTGATTGGATATTTTAACTGTCACGAGCCTTGGTATTCTACCGGCAAACTACAGACCTGTGATTGCAGGAACGTTATTGTAATTGACTCATTCAAATGAGATACGGCTCTTTCACATAGACACGCTGCCAATAACCATGAAACAGAACTACAGATATGCACGTAACGCAGTGAAACAAACTGGAGCAAAATTCTTTTCGTGATAAACAGGAGTCCCTAGTTATGGGTTATGGTACCAGAATTCTCGTTTATAGTAGCAGTAATGACGTAACTGGGCGGGGAAACACGGCTGTGAACCACTCGACGAGTTGTGAGAGGCAGTTTGACGGCGGGAACTGGGAATTCTGCTGTCGTTTGTGGGTTGTTTTCCTGCGCATGTTTGGTCGTTCCTGAGTGAACTTTCCTCTGTCGTCGAAACCAGTCGCCTGTCTAACCTTTCCTCGACTTTGAACAAGGAAACGTATTCCATTGCCCAGTTCAAAAGGCAAACAAATAAAAATTTCCAGTTTTAAATAAAAATGTATATTGAAAGAGTTACGTTTCGCCGAAAAATCTATTAATTGACATATTTGGTTGGTGTTAGTTTGCAGGAAAAGTACAGAGGCAACTGTTTAAGAGGGGGAGGTACACAATTCAACGCTAAAAGCATTAATATATAACTGTAGGTTTCTTGAAGCCAATTTGCGAAAATTAAACAATGGTAATCCTAGACAATAGGTTTAGCCACCGTTTGAAACCAAATTGTTTCCAGTGTTACGAACTTCTGAGGCATAATCTCTGACGCCGGAACATCGTGCGTTTAACTGCGGCGCAAGAGATCACGCGTAACGAATTAGTAATTCTGGACAAATATTTACTCATAAAGTTGGCAAATACCATTATTTAGGATTGACAATGAGTATTTTATCTGTATTGGCTTCGAAAATAGCGTAGAAATCAATTAATTTTTTTCAGCCTTTATTTATCCAATACGCACTCTTAAGGTGTTAAAAATGTTTATAGTCTGCCTTTGCTGTAATTATCACACTTGAAATTAAAATAAGTACTATTTCTAGCTCTTTACTGACAATCAGAATAAAGCACCGCGTTATTAAAACAAGAGAACTAACGTGTTGATATTTTTCAACTGGGAAGAGTCGGTAAGCCAAATTAAAAAAAATGTATTTTTGAGTTGTTTCCCTTTTGAAATGGGTCATCGATATTTAGTGCACCTGGATCACTGTTAAACACTTTGGAAATCAGTGTATTTGCTTCCGTCGCCGTGGTTGTTAATGTGTTTTTATTACGGACACTTGATTTAAGGCTATTGGTATCAAAAGTATGCTATCTACACTGTGTTAAAATGTACAGTAGACGTCATTTTTTATCTCATGCATTTCTACCCACACTACAGGATGGGAGTTGTCGTACGTATTCGACAAAATAGTATGTATGTTATTATCCAAGGAAACCAGACATATGATTAATGGTTTATTCGATATTTTAACTTTAATTTTGGAGGCTGTTTCAATTTCGATAATAAATGAAGATTGCTCCTGTTGATAGCAATAACCTCATTTTCGCGACAATATTTAATGACTGGTTGTATTTTAAAATTCTTCGCCCACATGAGGTGTATGTTAACCAACCTGACACTAAAAATGGTTGTGTACTTACAGTGCTGCAGTATAGGATTGTTAGGAAAGCAGTTACGGTGAAGTGATTTCCCGTACATCGGTGGTAGCGTGCCAATGTTTTTATAAGACAGTCAAATGTATAGTGATGTTATCAAACTTGTATAGTGACACTGCTTAACATTAGCTTTCTTTACAAGTTGAAGCATGGCATGTGTCCCATATCGTGTGTGAGCTAATATCTTCAATTACTATTTAGGACGTTTTTTACAGTGTGACAGTCACAAGAGTTAAAATGTTAAGCGTAACTTCTGATGCGTGCGTCCCTTAATGTGGGTGGAAATTAACGCGAAAAATTATAGTCAATCTTGTGTCTCACGAAATATTGCATTATATCTTATTTATTCACATTATAGTAGCTTTTAACATGACGAACATACAACAGTAAATAAAATTTAAAACAAGGTTAGGGTAATAATCTGTTTAAATTATTAAAATTGGGTATGCTACAGACGGTCTATTCGTTCTCGGTAATATATATATATATATATATATATATATATATATATATATATATATATATATATATATATATAATGTGTAACATTCGAAATGGCGGACTTTCATTTTTTAAACCCTACCAAAATAAAAAATTTTGTATAATTAACTGTTCTTATATATATTTGGGTTTAAATCGATATAGTAGGACCCTAAATATCTAAATATGACAAAATATTATTTACTTCCCAAATAGCTGACTTACAACAATATACTGTACAAAAATCAATATCTTGATCATAAGCTGTAATATATAATTTTTCCACAATCGGTCTAGTAGTAGGCAGAATGTGAAGAAAGAAGTGGTTAATGTCGTGCTATCTTACAAAATGGCGGATATACAACAAAGGACGCTCCTTAAACCAAAGCTTAAGTGAAAATTAACTACCAAAGAAAAAATAATTTCGTTACCAGTGTGTCCAGTGGTTCTCTAAATATGATAATTTATTTTATCCATCCATGCTGGGCTATCTTTATACTGATCTACCTACAGCAATAAACTTAACTGGATCATCAGCTTTCAATGTATAACGCAGACTAAAGCTGGAGTCACAATAATCCGTCGCTTCCGTCAGTCGTCCGCAAGTCCGTACTCCGTCCGTCCGTCTGCAAATCGAGCGATTCACAACAGACCGTCATCCGTCGGTCCTTATTCCTTACATTTGCAATACTACCAAAGTACAATCTGAAAACTTATGTGGAAAAATGTTTTTAAAAAATCCTTTTAACAGTTAGTTTGGTTACAGATTTTTATTATAATGTGTTTGCTAGTTACTACAGCCTTTTATTACCGCTAAGAAATTTTGCGAGCGTAAATATTTTCAAATAAAAATATTGACTTTTCATTTGACTAAGCACTATGCAAAAAATTAATTTGGATTAGTATTTAGATTTTTGCCGAACGCCAAAATTATCTCTTTCGAATTTTAAAGACAACTGAACAACACTAACACTACAAAAGTAATACAATCAAACAAACATCACAGCCTTCTTATTTAAATAAAAGCGTTAGAACAATCGTCGCCATCATTAGAAGGCTGCGCAGTCATCCGTCAATCGTCAGAAGTTAGAGCTTGGCAAGCTTTCGACGGACGGACGGATGGAAATATTTGAGGCTTCTGATTGGTTGAAGATCACGTGACTGACGGACGGACGGGCTACTGACGGAAGCGACGGATTATTGTGACTCCAGCTTTAATCGCGTGAGTTTGGCGGCCTGCATAGGCGTAGTCGCCGTGCGTGGATGTAATGTTGCGGTTGTAGTTGGAGGATACTGTGAAGGTCTGGCTTCTGTACTGTGAGTTGTTCTGTGACTTGATAGCCGTGTGCGTTGACATAGTGAAGGGGATGTTACAAGGCGCGGGAACTAAGCAACCAGAACGTCGCAGGACTCTAATGGTCGCCGTACACTCACCGTTACACATCGCCTTACATCGTCCTTTGTAAACATTTCCTTCCTGCTTCATCGACATCTCGCCGCGTCACTCCAACGTTCGCCAAGCTTCGCTTCTATTCATATCTTTTCAAAGTTCATTCCGTCACCGCTACAGACGAGGAAGTTACGTGCTCCTAAGATGACACGACAAACCAGTAATTAGCGTGTGCTAACTGTAATCATTCTGTGACGTACCTCGTCCAGTTCTACGTTGGCGACAACGTTGTAGGTGGTTCAAGATAAAGTAAGTACTTTTGAAATCCTGGTTGCTTTTTCCTGGTGAAACAATTTACAGTTTTCTGCTACATTTTAATGCAAACAAAGAAAACTAAGTAACAATAAAATTGTTTAGATTATACCGTACTACAGAGCGTGTAAAACCACGCAGTACGTATTGATTTTAATAATTGTTTTTAACAAGATAGTCTTCAAAAGTTCTCACTATATCGCGAGCTACCTATATCAAAAGTACTCACTAATTACTATTCAGATTATGGGCAGCCAAGAAATTATACGTCATCGCTAGATATGATGATTAGTAGAGGCATACAAAATTCGCGTTATCATTGGAAGCAGACGTAACTTCACTTTCCTATACATAACAGAGCATAATCTGCGATTCAATTGGCCACGAACTTTTATGTGTCGTCATTTACGTATGTTACGTCTTTACAGAGGTTGGCCTCTCTACCGTGTAAGTATTCTCCACGGCAAGTCACGACAATATCGGCCAGCGGGAGACGTCGAACACTTGGAGTCTAGTCAGCTGTCAGAAAATAACGCGAATTTTGCATGTCTCTAATGATTAAGAGATTATGGTTTATCGCGGAAAAACTTGACTGTTTGCTGGATCCCAACATACTTTGAGCTAACCACAAGATTACTGGCTTTAGCTTGTACGTGGAGCTGTTTCCTTATTTGACTGAGCCAATAAGAATCCCGCTATTGTAATATTCTATGCCTGTTATTGGTCGGCAGACAGCTACGTTGTGTCAGACGTATATCACCGAATCGTATATGTTGCAAGAAACCACAATGTTTTCAAGGGTATGTTGGCACAAAACATTTTCGCGATATTCCATCATCTCTACCAATTGAGAAAGCGACACGAACGTTTAGTTGTTTGAATTCTAGCATGCGTCCAAAAGAAAACGCGAATTTTTCATGTCTCTAATAATTAGGGTCTGTTGGTTTTTCGCGAAAAGAATTTTGCCTCACTTTGTTTCGGTGCCTTACGTACACATCTGCAGTTCAGTTTCGTGGTGCGTGATTGGATATTTTAACTCTTACGAGCCTATTGATTCTACAGGCAAATCACAGACGTGTGGTGTTGCAGGAACGTTATTGTAATTAGCTCAGTCAAATTGTAGATATAGACACGTTGCCAATAAACATGAAGCAGGATTGCAGATGTGCACGTAAGTCACTGAAACAAACTGGGGCAAAATTCTTTTCCCGAAAAACAGGGGTCCCTAGCCATAACTCCGTAAGGCTTTGCTGCCCTTGCAACGATCATCAATGGACATTCACTTTGCAAGAGATGTTAACCCAGGGAGTAATCAATTTCCCATTTTAGACGAAATGAAAAGTAGGCATTCGTATTCAACACCATGCCAAGGAAGAATCGGAGCATCCTGGAAGGTGCATTTCAGAAGCAAGCATCCAGAGTAGGATAAGGAATAACAGTGTAAAAAAATCAGTTCATGACAAATATGGGTGATGGCTAGATATGACGGTATACCGCGAAAATGTTTTGTGCCAACATATTCTTGAAAACACTGTAGTTTCTTGCTACATGTATAGCGGGGTTATTATTGGCTCAGTCAAATAGGCTAACAGTTGCACGTACAAGCGAAAGCCAGTAATCTTCTGGTTAAGTGAGCGTACATTGAAACCCAGCGAACAGTCAAGTTCTACCGTGATAAACCATCATCTCTACCCGTGAATTGATCAGCATTTCGTTGCTTCTTAATTACTTGCTCAGCAGCCTCCACGAGGTGTCGATGTAAGCAATGGCCAGTTATGAAAGTGACACGAACGTACTGTTTTTTGAACTCTTAGCTTGCGCCGAAAAGAAAACGCGAATTTTTCACCATTTATATGATGGTACATACAGACTTTTTATTAGCACTATATACTTTTAAAGACATAATTGGATGGAGTTATGCAGAAGGGAACCTACCCACAAATTACTGGAGCTGAGATATTCAACTGTGCCCATGTAAACCTTGTGGATATATCCTTTTCTGACCTCTTCTTTTTACTCAAATGTTATGATTTAATACTTGTTATTTTTCTAGATTATACTTCGTAATTTTTTCTTCTACTTAGTGTAATTAGGTCAAAATTAATTATTTTGTGGATTGGTTCCATTCTGCGTAACTCCCTCCAATTTATTTGAAAAATTTCTTACTTATGTAATTCAATTTTTTGTGTGTACACTCCTTAAAAGCATCAGTTTGTATCTCTAAAATCAATATTTTCCCGGGGGAGGACCCCCGGACCCCCCCACCCAATTTGGGCTTGGATTGTAGGTTACACACTTTTTAAGGCATAGGCCCCCCTTCTCGCAATGCTGGATCCACCATTGGTGTACACACTGGGGGGTGGCTGGTTTCAGCGGGCAGCGACTGTACCAGGGACCTCTTCACCTCGGCCACACTTGTCGCCGTCACCATGAAGAGTGTCGGAGGATTGTCGCCGCGCACAATGGCGACATCTGGCGACCAGAGGGAGTCCCGCGGGATCTCGTCTCCTCGTGGATTCATTAACCCCACCAGACAGTGTCTTGCCACCATCTGCTGCCAGCCGTCCCAGCTAGGACACAGTCAGTGATATGCATGGTCACAGCACTGAATATGTATGATGCAGCAATCAAAGCTCCCTTCATTACATGGGACAGCCATCATGTCTGGTAGCTGGTATCTATCACCTACAACTGTCTTCAACACACGATGCGGCAAGTCTGACGTGTTTATATCAAACTGAACATTATGGAGAACTTCTCACGCAAGATTGATCTCGAATGGAAGCTGGATATGAAACATTTACCAATTACAGAAATTGTAACGATTCAAGGAAGCATTGCCGTACGAATCCTGATGTAATGACATACGATACGAATATAACTTGTGTTGATGTAAGATTCTTAATACACTTCGCTGATTAATTCCACTCTTTCTCTCCTTCCATTTGCCTGCAGCTTGCATGTGGATTTAGTGCAGCAAAAATTACGATAGCAGCCGCATTGTTTTCATTCACAATCGGTCGACGTATGACTCGTGTTTGTTTCACTGTACCGAAGCGACAGAAACGGTCAGCTGATCGCTTTAAAGCCATGTGCTATTTTGTTGCCTATCCGGATAACGAGCCGCATACAATTCCTGGGCGTTTCTGTAATTTTTACGACATCTCCCCAACACCACCATAATATCAGATAATTCTTGAAAATAGTTCATTTTCGCGATCCGATGTACTTCACACTGCAAGGTAACGCGTGACTAAATGATACCTTTGGGTGCGTGACTAAATGACCTTGTGCTGAATTCGTCATCAAATCGGTACTAATGTCATCGAAAAAAAGATACATGGTCCCATTTAACAAAGTGGAGTTGACCTTGAAGTATCTTCAGCCCTCCACCGATTAAAAAAATTTGGGTGACCCAATATGACGACCTTCTCGTACACTAAAACTTTTTACTTTTGTCTGAATCATTTGTGGATATGATCACTAGTTTGAGTGATATATATATATATATATATATATATATATATATATATATATACTTGTATCGTGTTCGGTACGGTAAATTCTATTGGTCGTTTGCGTCGGTCGCAACTGTATATGTTCTTGTATAATTTATTCCATTCGTTCTATCTCAGCCTGTTACAAGATTACCTCTGCAAGCAGTGCTCTTAATGGGGAAGTGTTAGACAATTGTACTATTGTATTTTGAGTTTTTTAACCATAACATTTGTTCAAATTGTATTATCAATATTTTCTGTTTGACAAAGCATAGGATATATTCTCGGTAACTGCTTGGCGTAAATAATGGAATCTTTCATTAATTTGGCGTGTAGAATCATTGCAAAAGAATTATTGGAAGTTAACCTATAGTTAGCTTGCAGTGATTCTGCACGACAAAGTAATGAAATATTCCAATATTTATGCCAAGCAGATTACGAAGAATATATCATATTCTATTCTTTGTCGAAGAGAAAATTTTGACTCTAAAAAATATGAATATATGCTATGTCTTAAAAACTGAACACATAATAATATTGTCTAACACTCCCCCTTAAGGGCCCTGTCTTCCAAACATGATGTAAGTACAGTAAGTTTAAATATGAAATCAATACTAAAGAAATAATTACTGGTACATAATGGATCAAATGTCTTTTAACATTTAAAACAAATTCTAGGTTAAATACTGATATATGAGAAACATTTCCGATCATCAATACTTACTGTGTAAATGTAATTTTTAAATTTATCTTTCACAAAAAGAATTAACAAGCGAAACATTTTAAAAAATACTCGTAATTGCATTATTTCCTAAGAAATTTCACATCGGATTTGGAAGATATATTTTTAAAAGTTAGGCCTGCTTATTGAGAAATATTTATTTTAACTTTGATGCTCTATTAAGCGTCTTGGTTACTATGCACGAGCTTTACATGACGTGCAGTTGTTGGCTGGTTTTTTTTTAGACTTAAAAATATTTGAATTCTCTAATTTTACAGCGTAGTAATACACTGAGGAATTTTCTGCTTGTCCTTATGGCTGTGACAATTTGTAATAATTATCGGTATGGCAGCTTGCCACAGAGGTTACTGTTCCTAGCCAGTGGGCCGAGGGTCCCGGGTTTGAATCCCGGGGCCGGGGGGGGGGGGATAAATTTAATGGTACCTCCCTAGCCTAGCGTTAGTTGACTCTCCCCCCTCCACACTTACCCGTGGCCGGCAACTTCCAAATAAATGGAAATGGCATTAGTAAAAAAAAAAAAACATTTTTGCTCGGTTTCATCTTAACTCTCTAAATTCTGTAAATGAACATGAGCGGTAAATAGAAGATACGGTTACTGTCATTCTTGTCCGGAAAGCTTTCGCGGTCAAATTCGTTTGAAACTTACTTCAGAAGTGTTTTGTTAGCGTCGATTAAAACGTACATTTCCTCGCAGCGATGAAGGTTCAGTTGGGACGTCGCGTCCCGTTCCTCGCACGGATGCAGTGACTTGTGAATCCGCGAGACACCGTTCCGTTACCCAGTCCGCGCATGAAGGAACACAGCAGCTCCCGTGCGCCGGTCTCGGCTTGTGGGTCTGCAACAAAGGTGGCGATCTGCAGCGCGCCTGTAAGTGTGGCATGATTTGACGGGGAAGGGATGATGACGACTCAAGTATCATAACCAGGGCCACGAACTTTTCGCGAAAAGAATTTTGTCCCAGTTTGTTTCAGTGTCTTACGTTCATACCTGCAGCTGTGCTTCATGGTTATTGGTAGAGTGTCAGTGTGAAGTGACGTATCTCATTTGATTGTGCCAATCACAGTAAAGTTACAGCAACACCACACGTCTCTGATTTGCGAGTAGATCCCAAATATGCTGAGAGTTAAAACAGCCAATCACTGACCATGAAGCAGAGCTGCAGATGTTCACGCGAGACACTGAAACAAAATGTTGCATAATTCTTTTCACCAAAAATCATTGCCTGTACTCATGAGTCACTGAAACAAACGGGGGCAAACATGATGCAGTGACCGAGTGGGAATGGATTTTCTAGGAGTCAGTCGGAGCATGATGACCACGCCGAGAAACAAAAACAACACGGCGAGGGAAAGCAAAAGCCAATAAGACGAGCCTCTCAATATGTCTTCCGTAAAATCATTGTTTATGCGTATAAGTAGCAAAGGCGGATTCAACTCTGTATCCTAGAAGGGGCCATGCCTTCAAACATAGCTACACGCACATCCCATAATAAAGTGCGGGTCAGGGGGTCTTCCGGAAAAAGTTGGATTTTAGGGTGCAAAATGGTGTTATATTAAGGAGTTTCCAAACTTTATATATATAGCAATTAAGAAATTGTAATATTTTTAATGATAACTTCTACTTCAAAAGTGAAAACGTTTGTGCCGATATTAAATAAATTATGTTAATTATATACTTAAGTTACTGCTTCCATATCGTCTCAAGAAATGATTCTGTTGTGAATGTTGTGTTAGCTGTTACAAATGTCGAGGAAAAGTGTGAGGTAATATTTTCAGTATTTTACTTGGTACACGTTTTATTTAATATTACTGGAGTAGTCCCGAGAGAGACCATGTTTCCTATGTCCCCCCCCCTCCTACTCTGGATTCGCCCCTGATAAACATACGTCCGTATACAACTGTTCTTGGAACACAGATTCTTTCCAGGAAGGGTAAAGAAACTTATCTATAGACGCCACGTTTACTTACGGCCTGTGATGTGGCATTATAGAGAAAAATTGGTGGAATTGTAAAAGGTAATTATATTTTTAGGACATTGGTGTTCAGTTTCCTGAAAATAAAACCGAGAAATACATTCTGGCGTCTGTAGTTCAATTCTCAGTCTTTTAACACATATGATAATAATATACTGTTACATATCTAATTGACATGTTATTGGACTACAACGACTGTGATTGGCCGCGATCTGTAAGGACGAGTCTTCCTCGCTAACTACTTATATTATCACATCTACGTGCAAGGAACTCAACCGTTGTCTGTCTTCCCCTCGGGGCGTTCAAGTAGGCAACAATTATAATTCTATATTTGTATAAAATAGTGTTAGTTTTGTAGACATTGCTTCAAAGCACATATATATTTCAGCCAGTTTTACCGTAATGACATTTCAAAGTCAAAATTTGCATATGTTAACTTCGTACGAAACTTGGAAATCAGTAAGCGTAATGACATTTAAATCATCACGTCAAGAATACTGACACGGTCTACAGCTTGAAGCATATGTAAACCCATTATAACAATTATTTGTATTTTTAATGCAAATTTTACAAAATAATTTGCTACTTTATAACATTTATTTTAATAATTTTTTTGTAATGGGTTTTTTACATACTTCAAAGCGTAGCTGGAAACATGTGGTTATTATGTGAATTATTTAATTTCATAATTTTTATTTGTTTACACGTTTAGTTTTGAGTAAGGAACTATATATAAGCTTCGATTGTCTCATACATAGCTTTGTTTATATTAAGAAAAAGTTGTTAGCAACTATAATTCATCAGAAAGAGGATAAAAAGTTAGTATAGTTTCCAATGTGCTCACTTATTCCTGAACCGCCTGTACCTGCGATCAGTGGTGAGATCAGGCATTGGGATTAATTAACATGTTAAATTGCATTCGGCTGTGCTCTGACATTTTGAATATCGTTTTCGGGGGGAAAATATCTGCATTGAGAGGGGGAGAATATTAAAACAAGAATAAAAATGTAGAAAAAATATTATGAGAATTTTTTTATAGTGAATATACTTTTTTGCTCGTGGTTTTCATGGTATTTAAATAAAACGCCGCAAAAGCTTCTACATCAGATATGGCCTTACTGTTATGAACAAAAATGTCAGTGGCGGCATATGTATGCATTTATTTATGTATGGATGATTGTATGTAAATATGTATGTATGACAGAGGTAATAAGACACATCAAACATAATTTAACACGTATATTCTTACAGGCATGGCTCGAGCGATTAGTTTTTTTTTTTTTGGGGGGGGGGGGGATTTTCAAAACAATACTTTGCAAGATTATTCCATACATGCCTGCACTTTGTGTTTAAATTTTTTTCCTACTCGTAAATCGTCTTTCTGAAATGGTCATGTGCTACAGCAATTTCAGTTTTAGGATTTATTTTTCATTCTATTTGTGTTTTATTTTGTTAAATTGGGAGGGAGGCAACCACCCCTTAAAAACACCTCCCCCGGCTCCTTGGTGTGTTGTCGGCCATGTTGTGTGTTTCGTCAAGTAGGCAACACTACATGTTGGCGCCAGATGCGCTCTCATGACGCGACCATGTTCTTGTTTCTCAGGTCTCTGACGTGACGTCACGAGTCTTGATGACGTCGCACGCACGCCGCCGGAAGCCCCTGGTCCCGGATCTCGAGTCGCGGGAACATCTTTCCTGTTTAGTGATCACACGTGCTTCTACGCAGTCACTTGTAACTGAGTTTAAAAAAAAACGAATTCTTTAAGAGCCCTGTACAGCTGTGGCATCAACAATAATTCAAGAAGAGCGTAATGCGTTCCAGTAAGCGCGCTCCGAGCAGATAGCGGGAGATGTGTGAAGATGTCACTGATGCCGGCGAGGGCGAGGAGGGAAGGGGGGAGAGAGGAATGCCGGACATGTTGGTCAAGTGGGACAGTGACGTCACCAGCTAGCCCACGTAGTAACCACTGCCACGAGCGCTGCGTCATTGTCGCGTGTCTCATACACACAGAGTGCCCCTTGTAACAAGGCGCTAGGCAACCCTTCACTCACACATACCTTTAAACAGTGGGAGCGTTCTTTCCTCGCAGGCAAAGGTGCTCAAGACTGTATTTACACTCTATTTCGCGTAACGTTCCACATATTTTAGGACACTATCATAAGTGCTGTAGAATTTCATCTCCTATTCAACCACTTTAAGAGACGAATTTTCATAAGACCTTTCTTAGTGTTTACTTACGTTATGTAAGAAACTCTTGTGCAAAATGTAATTCTTGTAAACCCACCGGTTTAAATTGTGCGTTGTCTGCCTGTCAGCCAGTGTTAAAGTTTTGTTAACTAGACTAGTATCTATAGCATGAAGATAAGTACAGTACTCGCTTTATAATAATTGTCTACTAGTTGTAGGCAGTAATAAAGGGTTGTGATATGGGTGACAGTGGTACCGGCGTCAACATAATGCCGCTTTCTTACGGGAACACTAAAATAGCGCGCAGTGTTTTTGTACTTCTTTTTCTACGAGACTGTAAGTGATCACTCTATAATTTTGTTTGTGGATCGTCAAGTCAAACAAATGCTTCCATGTGATCTTTGAACGATTCTTGCAATGGGTTGGTATTATGTATAGAACCGATATCATGGACATACGCCATTGCTTGCGAATGTTGCCGTCTTGCAGAAAACATCCACAATAAAAAAAAAAAAAAGCAGACAGTCAGTCTGCTGGAGTTCCTCAGTCTGCACGTGTGCCTGAAGACGGGAACAGATCCCAGTTCCCGAAACGTCGCATCTGTTGTCGTCCAAGAAGCCTTCTACTTTTTCGTCCGTTTTTCGTCTGTTTTTTTCGTGTTTCGTCGTTGTTTCACCCTCATTTCGTCTCTCGACTTTTGTGTTGTCTTCGTTGTGTTTGTCTGTCTATTACCTGTTTTCATAAGTCTCTTTTCTGTATTCTCGTTCGTTTTTGTTGTGTCGTCTTTCATCACACGACTATATTCCAGCTTGGAATTAATTTTTTGGATTTTTTTGAATTTTTTTTTGTTGTTTGTTTTTTATCTGTTCCACTTTGTGGTTACGACTATGTCCCTCTCTAGGACTGTATGTATGTTATTTGTTTGTTGACAACAGCTAACGCTCGACTTTTCTTTGTTGTTTTTCGTTTTATTGCGGATGTTTTCTGCAGGACGGCAACATTCGCAAACAATGGCGTATGTCCGTGATATCGGTTCTGTACAAAATGCTTCCACGTTTCTGTTTTACAAATCAGGTTTTTTTTTCAGATAGTTCGTTTGAATAATGCAGTTTTCAGTGAATATGAAGCACCCAAAAATCAAGTTTCTAATAAACGTTCTGTATTTTTAAAATCACAAAAGCACAGAAGCATGGTTAGAGCAGGTAATTTTTTTAATAAAATAATTTTGCGTCAATTTTTTAAGTTCATTATGTTCACGTCAACAGCTCTGCTTCAACGTTAATGATTGGATGTTTTTAACGCGGCATGTTATGATTCTACAAGCAAATAACAGACGTGTGGTGTGACAGTAACATTGTTCTGATAGGCTCAGTCTAACGAGCTACGTCATTGTTCAGACAATATTATCTGCCAACGTACTGTACTATTGTGGACAAACGCCATTGCAATATTATGTCGTCCCAGAAATATTACAATGAGACTAAGATAAAACACGAAAAAAGTGGGTAAACGAGCCAAGTTTGACTATATTCAACACACCCATATGTCAAAATAACACAACTTGAAAGATCCCAAAAGAAATTAATCAACAACAAATAAAAAAGTTAAGTAAACATGATTTCCTGTATTTGTTGTTAACTAATTCCTTATGGGTAGGGACTCCTGTTTTTTTTTTTTTTTTTGCGAAAGAATTTTGCCTCACTTTGTTTCAGTGTCTTATGAGCACATCTGCAGTTCTGCTTCGTGGTCAGTGATTGGATATTTAAACTGCCACTAGCCTTGAGATTATACCGGCAGATCACAGACGTGTGGTGTTGTAGGAACGTCATTGTAATTGGCTCAGCCAAACGAGATACGGCTCTTCACACAGACACGCTGATAATAACCATGAAGCATAATTGCAGATGTGCACGCATTGAAACAAACTGGGGCAAAATCCTTTTCGCGAAAAACACGACGCCCTACTGATACGACCTTTCATTTTTTTTTTATGGGTGTGTTGACTACAGCCAAACTAGGCTTGTTTTCTCTCTTTTTTGTTTCGTTTGTGTTTTTTCTTAGTCTTTCTAAGATTTGTTGGACGACATAATGTTGCAATGGCGTATGTCCACAACAGTAGAGTACGTTATTGTGTCACATTGCATGCGTCATTAAAATACATTATTAATTATCTGCCAGTAACCATGTAGCTTAGCTGCAGATGTGCACGTAAGGCACTGAACCAAGTTGGATGCGAAATTCTTTTCACCAATAAATAACCAGAAGCTGGTACAAATATTAACATACAACGCAAATTTTGTGATGCTTTTTTTTTTTTGTTAGAAAGTAAATAATATTTCTAGAATAAAGGTTGTTAGAAAGATATTGCAAGTAACGTTCCTATGCTCGCTATTGCGGTGGAATACAGTAGTTGGCGCGCACTTACTACGCACAGTGTGGCGTAGGTTGGCAGTGAGGGCCACAACCTCGTTCACAAGTACACTGCACACAGAATGTGGTTGTGTGGGCGGGAGAGCAGTTACTCCACGCTGCTACAGTTCTTGTCTATCAGAGCCAATTGGCGGCGAGCTGCCTGCCCTCTGCTGCCCCCGCCAGGGCTGTCCATAACTGGCGCGCCACATTTGTCTTGTCCAACCCCTGAACGCTGTCCAGCTTCTTGAGTTATTATTTGGAATCCCTGATTGTATCACTATTTTTGTCCAGTGTATTTACGAGCTCATCTGAAGCTCTACTTCATTGTATTTGTCAGTGAGTATTTGTGCACAGTCTGTCATTTGACTGTGCCAATCAGACTAAGGTTTGTAAGTCATCGCACGTCTGTAACTTGCCAGTAGAACACAAAAACGACGAGAGTCGAAAGCATGCAATCACTAAGCATGAAGCAGATCTGCAGATGAGCGTGAAAGACCCGAGCTGTTGATGTATTTGAATGTTTCTTACGATGGGACAGAATAACACACTGTCATAGCCATCTTTAGTATAAGGCCGTGGCCATAAGTGTGGCAACACTGCCTAGAAGAGTCACTTTAACACTTTTTTAAGCTGTCCAACAGCAATGGCTTTCTTTAATTCGTCGGCGTGTAGACAAAATAACGAATCAGGGACAGCCATTGCCGTTGGAGAGCTAAAAAGAGCGTTGAAATAACCCTTCTTGGCAGTGTTGTCAGATTTATGGCCGCGACCTTCTACTAAAGATGGATATGACACTGTACTATAACGGACATAGGCCATTGCAATTTTGTGTCGTCCCAGAAATCTTAGAATGAAACTAAGAAAAAATACAAAAAATAAAATAATAAATTTAGTTTGACTATAGTCAACTCAGGCCCATAAAGCAAAACAACAGAACGTGAATGATTCCATAAGGTATTAGTTAACAGTAAATAAAGGAAAATAAAATAAACATAACTACAAAAGTCGACATACAATACAAAACATGTAAAACTCAGGACACAGGTATTAAGACAGCACAGACAATACTGGGACGTGGACAATATTGGACACAAGACAGGATAACAACGACGACGTCACAGATAACAGACTAGACGACACAACGATGAAGACACAAAATGACACAGATTTCTTAATGCCGACTTTTCACGACGTTTCGGGAGCTGACATCTGTCCCCGTTAACAGGTCAGGTAAAATATTTCTGGAACGACATAATATTGCAATGGCGTATTGCCACAGTAATACAGTACGCCAAGCTGTTGTTATCTTCCGCAATGTACATATATCTTTAAAGTTTGGTCTACACGTTTGTAAATTCGGTAATTTTTTTCGGTATCTTTAGGAACCCCTGATATTCGCGAAAAGAATTTTGCCCCAGTTTGTTTCGGTGCCTTACGTTCACATATGAAATTCTGCTTCGTGGTCAGTGATTGGATATTTTAACTGTCACGAGCCTTGGTATTCTACTGGCAAATCACAGACGTGTGGTGTTGCGGGAAAGTTATTGTAATTGGCTTACTAGAGACATGAACTTTTCGCGAAAAGAATTTTGCCCCACTTTGTTCCAGTGCCTTATGTGCACGTCTGCAGTTCTGCTTCATAGATATTGGCAGCGTGCCTTTGAACTGTGACGTTTCTCATTTGACTGTGCCAATCACAATAAGGTTACTGTAACACCACACGTCTGTGATTTGCGTGTAAAACCCCACGACACAC
>PNEQ01117678.1:65218-101381 GCA_003012365.1 Medauroidea extradentata | reverse complement strand
ATCTGACCGTGAAGCAAGTCTGCAGACGTGCACACAAGTCACTGACACAAAGTGACGCAAATTTCTTTTCGCGAAAAGTTCATGTCTCTAGATATGGCTCTTCACGCAGACACGCTGCCAAAAACCACGAAGCACGACTGCAGATGTACACATACTGGGGCTAAATTCTTTTCGCGAAAAACGGGGTTCCCTAACAATGAAGCAGGTGTGATCGTAAAACATTGGGACACATTGGTGAAAATGTCTTGGAACAAAAATCAGTGAATGCCAATCAGAGTTTTAACTTCTAGACTTGCTGGTGTAAGTTGAGAGTAATATCAGGAGCAGAGCTGTGCCAGAGAGTCTTCAAGCACAGCTAGGATGACCACCTCGTGGCTGTGCAGCCCTGAGGGCGTGGAATGTCGCCCGACCATTGTATGACGGCGACCTCTGATGTCTTTCCTGCTCTGGTCATTGTAGCACATCTGCCGTGTGTGTGTGGCCGGCGGAAGTCGCTGATTGGGTCCCTCCCTGCCCTTCACACACTATACAATGTTCCCACACATCATCTGCCGGTCCAGTCTGAAACATCCCTCCATTCTAGGCAAGGATAGTCCCACAAGAGGACCGGAGGGAATTTCTTCTTATAACCTCTTCTGTCATACATTAATTTTAAGTTTCAGATGTTGATGAAAATAAAGCGTATTGTCCATCATCTGATTAACATCATTGCTACGCCACACGTCTGTGATTTGCTGGTAGAACCACAAGGCGCTTAGAGTTAAAAATATCCAATCATCGGCATGAAGTGGGCTGTAAACTAGCACGTATGTCACTGAAACCTTGCTTTTCTTGTATTTTTTATATGTTGGTGCATAGATAAATCCTGCACAAAATTCATTATTTGTGATGTCGAAACAAACACTGCGCCTTCTTGAGTACATGACTACTCAAGACATTACTATAGACATACAAAATTCGCGTTAACATTCGGTACCAGACTAAACTCCACTTTGCTATACATAACAGAGGATAATCTGCGATTTAATTGGCCACGAACTTTTACGTGTTGTCATTTACGTCTTCACAGAGATTGGCCTCTCTACCGTGTAAGCATTCTCCGCTGCAAGTCACGACAATATCGGCCAGCGGGAGACGTCGAACAAGCCTATAGTCATTTGGAGTCAGTCAGCTGTCAGAGAGTAACGCGAATTTTTCATGTTTCTACTCATGGCAACTGCAAAAACGATACAGAGTATAAATCCGCGGACTAAGCAGGCCATAAATAGCTAACTCCCGGAAGCTCGTAAGAGCTACGGCACAGCAGTTTCTAGTAAAATATTGCAGCCTTCGATATACCAACACTGCAAAAAGGCAAATTTTAATATTTCCGTGAGCAATTCAATTTTTTTTCGTCTTTATGTAAGACAGACAGTGAAACCTACTGCCGTAGGTGAGCTCGCCATTTTGGCAGGGTTGCAACATCGTAGGCCGCGGCCTTCTACGTGAGGTATCTATTACAGATTTGTTATTGTTTGGTGACAGACTTGACTTCACGTGTCTGTATAAACCTAAGTAGTACGAGCCGTGAGTTCATAGGCTGCTGGCAGTTGTGAGCTGGCCTTCGTAGCGTAGTCGGTTAGGCGCAGGTCTACGCTGCGAGAGGTCCTGGGTTACAATCCTAACTCGGACATGCATGATGTGATGTTCTTTCACTTCACCCTCAACGGCTCTATTTTTGAACTAAATGCTTTGAAAAAATGTAAGACTGTGTACACTCATACGATACATAATTTTGCCATAGCGTTTTTTTTATAATGTACGGTTTGCTAGCAAAAAATTAATTTGCTTAGTTTTGGCTTATTTTGACAACAAAATATGTGAAATTTCAGGGGCAAAAATCTAAAAATCCGTTTGGTGTACTGCAACACAAATTTTCAGATTCAAACGATGATATATAAGTAGCGACCCCTGATATTCTCGAAAATAATTTTGCCCCAGTTTGTTTCGGTCCCTTACGTGCACACCTGGTGTTCTGCTTCATGGTTATTGGCAAGGTGTCTGTGTGAAGATTCGTATCTCATGTGACTGAGCTAGTTACAATAACGTTTCTGCAACACCACACGTCTGTGATTTGCCGGTAGAATCCCAAAACTAATGACAGTTTAAATATCCAATCACTGACCACGAAGTAGAACTGCAGATATGCACGTAGGACACCGAAATAAAGTGGGGCAAAATTCTTTTCGCGAAAAATATGGGTTCCTCTATATAAGTGTTAAAACTGTAAGAATGAGTTTTTGATATAGGCCTACGTATTAATTTGCGTTTAAAGTTTTTTTCGAAATCACTGCAAAATTAAAGAGCGGCACAACTCCTCCACCCACCTGGCCGTTGTGTGATGTAGTTTATGTAAAATACGGTTTACAAAAGATTGGCTACACTGGCGTGGAACTTCTAATTATTTGTCACAGACGTTCTCCGCTGTAGGCTCGAAGTGTAAGACCAATGACAGACGTCGAACTATCGTACAATAGCTTGCAGTCTAGTATGCTGCAAGAAAATAACGCGTCATTTACGAGTCCCTAATGCTGGCTATGTTTACGGCCGCCACTGAGTTATAGAAATGTAAACAATTACAGCCAAGCGTGAAACTACGGTGAAAGGCTTGGACACCGCACAGCAGCGGAGATTCTGCAATGCCTGCAGTTGTAACAATAGTCGACGTGACACGCTTCGAGCAGGACACAAACCCGTGACGAACCGAGGACGGGATCACTGGCGGCGCAGTCGAGGGTAAAACGACGACTCACCGTGGCAGAAAACAACCGACAATCGATGTCAGACTCGGCCACGGCACAGGAATGTCTAGTCAAGTCGGGAGGGTGGCGAACCCGTGGGTTTCATTACCGAGTCTTTCAGCAAACACTTCGCTGGAAGGTTCCGAAGTTGCTCAGTGGTTAGCAAGCAACTGATTTTATTTTTTGCTGAACAGCTTGTTTCAGTTCCTCACGTACGCATCTACAGCTCTGCTTCATGGTTTATGACAGCGTATCTTTGTTGAAATGCGTCGATCATTCAACCGTGCTCATCAGTAGGGATATGGAAAATTCGCGTTTCCGTTCGGGTAAAAGCTAGCATTCAAACAACTGTAGGTTCTTGTCAACTGCACGGTTGGCTATAGTTAGAGACCCCTGTTTTCGCGAAAATAATTTTTCCACAGTTTGTTTCATTGTCTTACGTGCACATCTGTAATCCTGCTTCGTGGTTATTGGTAGCGTGTCTATTGCTGTCATTTAACTGAGCCAATTACAATAACGTCCGTGCAACACAACACGTCTGTGATTTGCCGGTAGAATACCAAGGCTCGTGAGAGAGAAAATGCCGAATCTCTGACCACGAAGCAGAACTGCAGATGTGCACGTAAGGCACCAAAACAAGGTGGAGCAAAAATTTTTTTCGCGAAAAACAGGTGTCCCTACGTATGACGTCACAATAGCCTTATACTGATTGGTGAAGTCTTACAAAAACACGCTGCCAATAACTTTGAAACCGAGCTGCCGATTTGTGAACGTACGGCTTTGAAGCAAAATTACACAAAAATCTTTTCGTGACATACTCTTGGATGTACAAATATTTTCGTGACTTTACACTCACAAATGATATTGTACTTTGTTAAATGAAGAATCTTCAGCTGTCTGGATGTCAGTCAACTGAGCGCTCTTGCACGGCGTGTTTAGTGTCTTCTGTATGGTTGCCTGTTCTGTGACCTAGCCGAAACTGATGGTCGTCTTACTAGCAAGTAAACACAGCTTCCGAGGATGTTGGCTCCAACCTCGCATCCTGCCAGGCCTCGCGAATATCTCACACCAGTTGCAACAAACAATCCACCCGCCATGTTTACACTGCCTGCCGCCATTCCTATGTCGTTCGCCTCGTGCCGGACTATATATAGCGGCTCTCGTGACTTGAGCCGTGACTCTTGGCAGTCTAAACACTCTCCGAGAGTACACTCTAGTGTGCACACTTCTTTATGCGCTGGCTACTTGGGCCTTGCTTTTTATAGTGGATGTTTGCCCTTTCAATGAAACCGAGCTAAGTGGCAAAACGGTAATAAATAGAGGTAAGGAAATTTCGCGATTTCATTAGAGAAGACGTTAGACTATAAACTCGTGTACAAGTTAATTACTTTCAATAATTGGTCACTGGTAATGAAACTCTTCTCTGAGGACTATGAACCAATAGCAAACCTGCATGAAAACACTTGCAGACTCCTGAGCTACCTTGTCACATGTACAACTGTCCAATCACTTGAGAAGTAGAGAATTTACAAGTAGTTGAGGACATGGTGTCTATACAGTGCTGTGCAGTCCAGCATGCTGGTCGTTGAACCCGCGACATTTCCGCGTCTGTAGTAATAAATTGTACTTTACTTACTTATGTTAAATTTTAGCTTCGCTCGAGAAGTCATTCGCAACGTTAGAAATGTATTGAGCATGGTACATATCAAATCATTAGTACAAAACAGACACAGAACCAACAACCAATATAATAAATATTATAAACAATTTAAGCCAGTATATGAGTTTACAAAACAATGAATAATCTATCCAGATAATAGTTCAACAAAAAGTGCGAAAAGATTTTTGCACTATTTTTTTAATGCCTTACGTGCACAACTGCGTATCTGCTTCGTTGTCAGTGATTGGATGTTTATATCTCTCAGGTCGTGGTGGAGTTCTTCCAGCTAATCACAGACGTGTTGGTGTCGCAGTAACCTTGTTCTGATTGGCCCAGTCGAGTAAGCGATGCTTCTACACAAAAACACGCTGCCAATAAACAAGCAGCAGAACGAGTACGTAGCCTATATACTCGTACAGCACTGAAACAAAGTGTTTCAAAAATTTTATCACAGAAGTCAAGGGTTTCCAACTGACTTGTAATACGGGCATGCAAATATACGAAGGCCCGGAGCCAATGACTTGACGGAGTATGTTCGGGTGAATATAGATCAGTGAATTCTAGCCTGTCGCCCAGTAGCAACGAGAGATTAGCACAGCTCTAGTAATGACCTCGCTGAGACGAGACGTGAAGCCCACCTCATCACATCAAACCAATATGGAAATGGACCACGTGTGAGGTAGCATATAACCTCCACCTTTTAGGCCATGGGCATACCCAGGTTTTTTTATTATTATTTTACATTGCGTAAGGTACACAGTAAAAAAAATACTTGTAAATTTGTCACACCTTTGTAAACAAGTATTGTGAAATAAGTGTGGTATTTGTTTTCTTAATCGTCATTGGTAGGGACCCCTGTTTTTCGCGAAAAGAATTTTGCCTCACTTTGTTTCAATGCCTTACGTACACATCTGTACTTCTGCTTTGTGGTCAGTGATTACATATTTTAACTGTCACGAGTCTTGGAATTCTACCGGCAAATCACAGACTTGTGGTGTTGCAGGAACGTTATTTTAACTGGCTCAGTCAAACGATAGACATATACACGGTGCCAATAACCATGAAGCACAAGTGCAGAAGTGCACGCAACACTGAAACAAACTGGGGCAAATTTCTTTTCGCGAAAAAACAGGGGTCCCTAATCACTGGTAACGTTCCTAACAATTTTAGGAAACTGTCATATGAATGCTGATTTTACCAGACTTGTAAAGTAACTGAGTTCACAATTTGCTTTATTCATAAGCTTAACAGTTCCACATATGGTGCATATGTGAAAAAATTCCCACGATGTTCAGGAAGTCTTTTTTTTTTTCCACAGCTGTGATTCAACTGCTAAAGAGACTGTTTTACAAAAACAAGATGGTATTAATGAAATATGTAAATATGGCGTTCAGGGACGTCAAGCACAGATAACAATGAACAGGTGGCGATCTGAAAAATTCACGTTTTCTCTCAGGCACAAGTTAGGATTCCAGCCAGGGGCGTCATTTGGGGCTACAAGGGGGGGGGGGGCAAATGCCCCCCTGGATTTAGAATTTTATGTGTATAAATATATTTTCTGTATTTTTAAATGTAAATAATGCTAACTTAAGGACATAAAACTGACGTTTTATTATTAAAGTATCTAATTTATACATGCTTAATTAATAAAAAAGATGCAACAAGGTCATGTCGCCAGAAAACAAAATCTTGTCCCCCCCCCCCCTAGAGAAACCTGAAATGACGCCCCTGATTCCAGCAACTGTACGTTCGTATCACTTCCACAATTGAGTAGCCCAGTTCCAAAACTGCCCTTGTACACTTTCACTAAAACTGAGCAAATCGCGAAAAACTTATTTGCAAGCCCATTTGTGACATGGCCAAAGCAGTTTTTCAAAGTGTGTCTGTTATTGAATAAGGCGAGTTTTGCAAACTATCATCACGCTGACTTTAACACGCGTTTATAAGCTACACAAACCTGTTCAGAACTCATTTTTTCCTTGGTGACGGACAAGGAGAGTTTTGGAACTGGACTTCTCAATCGGCCTTCGACGTATTTGACACCTCGTGTAAGTCGCTGAGCCAATAATAAAAATGTTACTAAATGCAGGCCCGTATCACAGTGTCAGCGAGCAGCCAATGAACAGCTGTTGTCTACTTGAGTGCACGTATATTCTTGAAGGCTAGCCTACAGGTAAGGTTAATTCTACTACAGGTTAGAAAGATCAATGTTATAAGTTTGGCACAGGGAAAATTTCTGCCACTTGAGCGCTGGTATCGCTAGTGCACCAAACTGACCAATCACAGAGCTTTCCTGAATTTTAAATTACATCAAGTTGATAATTTAAAACGCGAAATCGGCTTCTTTTCACTTTAAAATTGAATTAAATGACTAATAGAATTTTCAAGTTTATTTAAATTAAATTTTACTATGGTTTATAATTTATCTGGTCTCTTAGCGATTGAAGAGAACTAGTGGCAGAAATTTTCCCTGTGCCAAGCTCTCCATAAGAAAACGTATTTTCTTTCTAATCTGTAGTAGAATTAACCTTACTACGGGTCAGTGAACCCACGAATTTTTCCGGTCTGTACGAATAGGACCAATGAACTTTTCGCGAACATAATTTTGCCCCAGTTTGTTTCAGTGCGATACTTTCATATCTGCAGCTCCGCGGCATGGTTATTGGCAGAGAGTCTGTGTGAAGTGACATGTCTAATCTGAATGTGGCAATCACAATAAGTTACTACAACACCACACGTCTTTGATTGGCTGGTAGAACCTCAATATATGTGACAGTTAAAACATACAACGACTGACTATGAAGCAGAAATACAGGTGGGCACATGATACAATGAAACAAACTGGGGCAAAGTTTCTTTCTCGGGCAGATCGTGACCCTACGAATGAAACATGTCTGCAGGATTATAGTTGAAAGCCCCTTCCCGAAAACTATTCTTGGGTAAGGCCTTGCTCGAGGCGGTAGTATCAACATGAGAACAGGATGTCGTATCAAGGTCACAATGCAGACCACGCCCAGATCAGTAGCTTGCCTCTAGGCGGGGACAGTTTTATCAGTTGGCAGCAGTCTCCTCCCCTCCTGCCTGTGCAAATTTCCTGTCTGCTCTGACACCGGAAACCCCAGGACACCAGCAACAATCGTTGTTTCAGACTGCGCGCTGTGGGATCAAATCCGCGTCTTTTTCTATCGGCAGCAGTGTTGCCAGATATACGAACATTTTAGTACATGTACGAGGATTTATGGTGTTTTTATTCTGTGTACGATATAAAATTGCTGTCATACGAGAATTTCGAGACATGAGAACTAGTAATGGCAGGGCCGGTAAGGTGTTCGTGGCACACAGCTGCGCGAAAGAAAGGTCATCAAAAGGTGTGGTACGAGAATTTTGATGCCTTGTGCGGAAGTTTTTTTAAAATTACTTTTACGAAACTACTTCGTTTATGATCTGACAACCCTGATCGGCAGCGTGTTTTTGTGGAAATACGTTTCCCATTTGACTGTATCAGTCAGAATAAGGTGTCTGTGGGGAACATACATCTGTGATTTGCAGTAGGATGTTGTAGATAGAGATCCTTGTTTTTCGCGAAAAAGAATTTTGCCCCATTTTGTTTCCGTGACTTATGCGCACATATGTAGTTCTGCTTCGTGGTCAGTGATTGGATATTTTAACTGTCACGAGCCTTGGGAATCTACCGACAAATCACAGACGTGTATTGTTGCAGGAACATTGTTGTAATTGGTTGAGTCAAATGAGATACGGCTCTTCACATATACACGCTGCCAATAACCATGAATCAGAACTGCAGATGTGGACGTAAGGCACTGAAACAAAGTGGGGCAAAATTATTTTCTCGAAAAACAAGGGTCTCTAGCCATGGCCTATTTGAGGTGGCCGTGTGGATGGATGTGTTTGGTACGTTCCAGGTCTGAAAGTACGGGGGTGGTAAGGGCGACTCTGCGCGCGCATTACGCCTCACTCTAGCCTCTGTGAAACATAGCTATTAAACTTATATTTGAAAATTAGGGTAACTTAACTACTATTATATACTCTCTGAATATACATGAGTAACCATATCTAATTCTCACTACATTGACGAGTTTTCTTGCCCGTTTATTATATTGTTAATTTGCTGTACTGATGCAACATAAATATACGTTAAACGCTCAACTACGATACTTGTGTTGTAGCGTAAAGTAAATGTAATTCACGCCATAATTGCAAATTTCACATTTATTCTTCTCGGAATTGCATAAAAGCGAAACATATAAATAATCCAATATGGAGCCTGAAACCAAGCCTTAAGTGGAAGAGCTAGATGCTAAATTGTATTAATTGATTTTCTGCAACAACTTCTGTTTTGGAAATGTTTTTGGTAAATGCGACAATGTTGAAGCATAGCAAATATTTATTATGAATTTGGAGATCATAATAGTGTTACATGTTCATTTTATATTGGAGTTGTAAGCATTCTTCAAAGTTAACCCGAAATATGTCAAGCAGTTTATCAGGAATGTATCGTATGTCTTGACACAAATACAATTTTGATAATACAACGAGAATAAATGTTACTGCTCTAACACTCCCTGTGACCAGAATCTCGTCACTTCACCGGAGGCCGCAGGGCATATAATAGAGACGCAACTGAATGCAGGTCCAGCCTATGTTACCAGTGAGCCAGAGAGGCTAGTGCGTGTTGTAAGCCAGCAAGTGTAAAACCCGCGAGTGATGTAAGCTCGTGTGCCGATGATACTGGTCGACCAGCTTTCTCTGGTGCCGGACGTCACAGCGGCCTTGCTTAGCTCAGCCACTGTGGTCATGCCTACAGAGGCGTGAATATCATCTGCCAACAAGCAGTCTGCTGTATTCCTCTGACACACCGGCCACTCACTATTGGTATAGATGATGGTCTATCACGGGAAAACTTGACTGTTTGCAGGGTTTCAACGCACGTTCAGCTCACCAGAAGATTGCTGACTATCGGCCTAGAGATCTCTGTTTTTCGCGAAAAGAATTTTGTCACAGATTGTTTCAGTGTCCTACGTGCACATCTGCAACTATACTTCATGGTTATTGGCAGCGTGTCTATGTGAGAAGCCGTATCTCATTTGACTGAGCCAATTTCGAAAACTTTCCTGCAACACCACACGTCTGTAATTTGCCGGTAGAATACCAAGGCTCGCGACAGTTAAAATATCCAATCACTGACCACGGAGCAGAATTGAAGATGTGTACGTAAGACACGGAAACAAAGTGAGGCAAAATTATTTTCGCGACAAACAAGGGTCCCTAGCCATGGCCAATTCTCCCAGTTCCTGCCCTTGTGTAAAGTTGCGTGTATCTCTAATGACTTCTTTATCGACGACACGTAAATTCCAATCTATAAAAAAATGTCGTAACGTGTATTGGCGAAATGTTTGAAGATGAGATGTTGGCCTTGTGCAAGGCAGGTAGTTGGTAGTGTATCAAGCTGCAGGGACCTTGGACGAGCTCCTTGGCCTGCTGGCCTACACAGGGTATCAGCTGACTGGTATCTCTGGTACTATGGCACTGTTGTGTTGTAGAACCTAGCCGTGTGTGACACATCCCTGGTGATACTGTCACCTCTCCTTCCTTGTGGTCGTTGTCGAGGTCACGAGTCACCTGTTTCATCACAGCCAGCCTGCCGGGGTCATCCAGGTACCTTCTTAAACCACGACTAACTGGCGCAGGCCTCCAACACATATTGTCAATGTCCTCAACTTCCCTAACTATAGTTCAACCTTCGCATACACAGATTAGAGAAACATACAGATGGACATTAACGTATAACTTAGTACGAGGGGTATGAGTAGGAACCAGATGTTTTCGCGAAATGAATTTTGCCCCACTTTTTTTTCATGCCTTTTGTGCACATTAGCAGCTACGCTTCATGGTTATTGGCCGTGCAGAGTCGTCTTTCGTTTAACTGAGCCAATCAGAATGTGGATAACTGCGACACAACACGTATGTTATTTGCTTGTGGAATCTCCAGACGCTGGGAGTTAAGACATCAAATCACTGACCACGAAACAGAAATGCAGTTGTGCACTGAAACAATGTGGTGCAATAAACCTTATGACCCTAGGTATGAGCCCTTGAGACGATACGGGGAGGAGCCCATCCGCCATGTTGGTAACTGAAAGATATTGTTTATTACCATAGCAACGTGTATAATGCGGCTGTGGGTTGTCCAACCATAACCTCACTTCTCAATACATCTACAGCACGGTCGTAGAAGTACAGGTGTGGACACTCGCCTATCTGCCAATATATTGTGCTTGAACCCCTTGTTGTTTGACTGCAGTTCATCAAGTTATCGAGCGTGTTGTGCGTCTTTGGCGCTGCAATCAGGGTGTTCGGGCTCAAACTCCGCCCACTTTTTTCTAGTGTTTACATTATAAAGTAAATAAAGATTGCAGGAGCCATGCTTTAGGATTGTGAGCGAAGAAAATATTTCATAAATTGATAAAAAAAATACGTTTTGATAAATGGTTTACCTTTATAGTGTAAACACTGGAAAAAAGTGGGAGGGAAGTGGGCGGAGTTTAAGTCTGACCACCCTGATTACAGCGCCAAAGACGCACAACATTCTCGGTAACTTGGTGAACTACAGCCAAACAACAAGGGGGTCAAGTTTCCAGGCGAGTGTCCAGACCTGTTCTTCTACTGCCGTGATCTACAGTAACAGCTGATTGTACTCCGCCATATTGTTAAATGAATAAACAAATTGGGCTTGGCCTTTGTGTAAGCTGATAGTGTTCCATCTGTACTTTCCTCTATGTTCGCCTCAGTCCCAATAAGACAGTTTGCAAGAACTCACGGGAAGCGTGCACAGTTAAAGCCATAATTCTGATTACAAGATTGAGTGGCAGTTCACCCTAACCTTCAAACTGAAGACCAGAGATGAATGAGAGTTGATATGAAATGTTTCCCTACAAATGGAGCAGTGACGGAACTCAAGGACTGGAAAAACAGGAGAACCCTGAGAAAATCCCCCGGCAAAAGACAACGTCCGCCACATTTCCTGAATACAGAAAATTCGGGACCAACAATAAAAAGTAATAAGCGATGCAATTACCTGTATCAATTAGAATTTATTGGTTTGTGGTCGTACCCCATTGCTCATGTTATTTAATTGGCTAACGTGGTATATTTTTGTATTAATGGCGACCACATATTTTTCTGTTGACTTGTGATGTTTTTGTTACTGGCTATGTGATCTGATTCTTTTATTTTTCGTTTAATTTTGTCTTTTTCCTGACTTATTGCGTTAGCTGAGTCCCAGAGAATTTTGAGAAATGGAGTATGACCACAAACCAGTAAATTGAAATTGTTAATTCCCATTGCAACGAACATTTAAAAATCTTACCTGTATTAACCTTTTTTAAATTTTTTTTCGGCACCAACTAAAACACCCCAAAACTCCATACAAAATTGTAAATGTCCTTAAACATTTTCCCCTAACACTTATTTCTCGGATAAACCTCCCACGAATAGCTAAAAGTGCGTGTAAATTAAGCGAGAAGTAAGCTAATCTGGCAACAGTGGCTATTGTTCACTGACGGTGTATTGCAATGGGTTTCTCCGCCTTGCGCTTCTCTGAGTCAGGCCTATTACGGGTTCGAAGTACGTGTGACGGTGTCACAATGACTAGCTACACTGCAAATATAATCCTCTGCTTTTACAAGTTACAACTTGTGAAGCTACTTGACTGGAATATTTTCGCAGGGTCCTGCAAGAATTTTTTTTTATGTCCGCGGTGTCGCATTCATGTTTTGGCATCGGTGTTGGAGATAATTAATATTTTAAGTAACTCTCTACTTAAGGACACTGTCTACAGAAATTTTCATCGCATTGTTTTTATTTTTTTTTTTATTTGTACCAGATGTTTTTCCCCTTGTTTTCGACACAAAATGGGACTAAGTTTTGCTCTTTCTAATTTTTTTATCTCGCATAGTTTTCATGTAAAGGCTCGTTAATTAAAGCCAAACTTTGCAGGTTTCCATTTTAAGGACGACACTAAAACCAACTCACTTACCAAATTGAAAAAAATATTCACAATGAATAACGATGTTGCATTTAAATACACTAAGTTTTTATTCTTTGTTTTTATGTATGTGGCATTGTAGCCTGCAACGTCTTTATCCACCATTTTTTTTTTTTCAGTTTGGTACGTCAGTGCTATCATTTTATTTTCTCGCCCTTACTTTCCTATAAAAAATACAGCACTCACAGATGAGATGCAGATACCGGTAAGAATTTTTTAATGTGCGAAGCAGTTTTTTCTTGAAGAATTTAGTGGCATTTCGCTTTCATTTGAACATTTTTCATTCTCTCATATCCCTTTATGGCAGGCAGTATTGCAGTATTAGGGCCTATCAAAGACATTAGCATGACATATTAAAATTTTTAATAATTGAAAAATCTCTTTTAAGAGCACACTTGAGCAGTTTTTTAATATACGAAATGACCGGTTTTATACCTGTTCAAGATTATCGTAGCTGTTTTTCTCTCTTAATTGCTAATGTCAACGAAATGTTAATAACTGCCTATCTAGATATATACCTACCTACTTACCTATCTGCCTATCAGATTTTTAGAAACAAAGAAGTTTTATTGCAGAGTTGCACTTAGAAACCTACAATATTGTATATTATAAGTAAGTAATTATTTTGTTGTACTCTGTGCAATGAACAGCCACTTACCTCCAGACTTGGTTCTCGGTATTTATTTGTGGCAACCAGTCTTAAAATGACACTAAAAACTGCCATACAAGTTATACAACCTGCACATAAGACACTGGCTGCAGTTGACCATAATCATGGTTGGAGTTTTTGAAACCAAATGTTTAAAACACGCCGAGTACCAAAATTTCTTAGGGATGGAAAATACCATGTTATCTGGCATCACCATCATGTACTCATTAATGGACAAGCAGGAAATATACTGTTTGAATTAAGCTGCCTCCAACAAGATGCGTGAGAAGATAAATACATACCCCTGCATAAAAACTACCAAATTTTCCTCCTGATTAGGAATTAGTGATAAAATACAATTCCTACATAAATAATGTTAGCATGCTATTTGTAAAACATTGGTGTGTATAAAGTACAGTTAATTTTTTAAACCCAAATGCTCTGTTGTATTGTTTAAAATGTGTGTAAAAAACTTAAAAATGGGGGAAAAAACAGTTTTTGTAAATTGTATTTTTGCCAACCCTGACCACAGTACCGACCATAGACTTCCTTCCTGTGCAGCGTGCCTATAAACGAAGCTGCTGAACGAAAATACCTGCAAGGTAATTATGGATTCAAGATGGCGAGCATGAACTGTACCAGTATGCCCTATCTCCCTCTACTAGTATCCTCACCTTGTAATCGCCGCGGTGTCAAGAGGTTTAGGCGGAGCTTGTTATTTTTTATGGGAGGGGGGGTTATGGTGTATTCTGGTCACGGGTCGCCCCTCTGGGCTTATCGGCCCGCCTAGAACACGATAAGACCCAACCTCCCCCTCCCCTGCTTCCTTACCCGACATAGGGGTCCCGCTGAAAGAAGCGGGCTGTGTTAACCGCCATATCCGCACCGGAACAACTGAACCCTTTATTTCCCCCTCTTCTTCCCCTCCTGCCCTTCCTCCTACCACACAGCATCCTTGCCGAAAACTCACACAGCCGCCAGGAGTATTTTATCGTCGGGCGAGCGCGCAATCGCGTTTACGCCACATGCCTTGAACAGCGGTCGTTCAGTCTGGAGTCGTGAACCCTTCAAATGTAGAACACACTCTTACTCCGGACGCATTTTGAGGCTGTGCTCAGTAGGTTTTTTCCACATTGGTGCAAAGAACTCAAATAATGATTTTTGACATGCTGCTTCGAAAATAAATAGTCCGTGACTGTGTTAAATCATATGCGCACGTATATGTTTACGTTTTACACACTAATACAATTAATTTAGGCTTATTTTCATAGTAAAATTTGTGATACTTTAGTTTAAACAATTCGAAAAAAGTGGTATATTGCTACAGGTAAATTATAGTATGCATAAAATATAAATATATATATATATTAGTATTAAAACAATGTAGCGAATTTTATAATATCTATTTTAGGTCGTATATATTATCTGAATCATTGTAAACATTCCAGGCATTTCCGTCATGGTCGTCAAACTCGTGGTATTTAGAATCGCTCGTGCGTTAAGGGCGACCCAGTCCTGCGCATCACACCTCATCCTAGCCTCTAAGCGCATGTTACTGACTGCCGTCTCTCCGTCAACAAGCGGTCACACTTGCATCTTATAATGTAATATTAAACGAAGTTCTCGGATGATGCTTGTTTACCAGGGGGCCGCGGTGGCCGAGGGGCCATTCCCCGGATTTTCGTATGTGGGAATCGTGCCGGACGATGCCGCTAGTCGGCGGGTTTTCTCGGGGATCTCCCGTTTCCCCCGCCCTTTCATTCCGGCGCTGCTCCATACTCACCTCGTGTCACCTCTCACCAGCGCTGAAGACCTCGACGTTAAGGTTGTTCACGTGGCAAAAATTCAAAACTTTATATTTGCTTGGCATAGTGTTAGTTTTATAGACGTTACTTGTCACTAAATTTTCCACTTGTAGAAATTTTTTAGCTCTCATAGTTTCCCCACAGCGGCATGTCAAAGTGAGTATTTGCTTGTTACACGAACATAGGTTTAACAAAAACCAAGTAACTTACGCGAATGAAATAATTTACACTGAAATTACATATAATGGGCACTATGCTAAAAGATTTAAAAACCGAAAACAAAGTCATTTTGTCTTTTTTGAAAATTGTCACAAATGAGGTAAATTTTCGTCATTTTCGGATTTTTTAAAAAAGTACAAAGGAATTCCATTCTGTGTTTTTAAATCTTTTAGCATAGTGCCCATTATATCTAATTTCAGTGTAAATTATTTCATTCGCGGAAGTTACTTGGTTTTTATTAAACCTATGTTCGTGTAACTTGCAAATACTCACTTTGACATGCCGCTATGGGAAAACTATGAGAGCTAAAAAATTTCTACGAGTGGAAAATGTAGTCACAAGTATCGTCTATAAAAATAACAATATGCCAAGCACATATAAAATGTTGAATTTTTGCCACGTGAACGCCCTTAACCAAACACTCACTCACTTGTTTACCAGCTGGAGGCAAGGAAAAGGCAATATGGCCGACATTGGAACGCGCGTCAATAGTAAGTACAGGAAAGGGAAATTTCGCTAGTTCAATTACCTACATGTTAGAATCCACTATCCTGTACCTAGTCAAGCCACGTATATTCGTTCATTGTCTACTGTTGCAGTAGAGCAGTTAGTGGACAAATGGACGAAGCTTAAATACACAGGGCGGTGAATTATAACGTGTAGGTAATTGAACTAGCGAAATTTCTCTATCCTTAGAAGTGGTGGATTTAGGGGGATTTAGGTCAGATTTATTTTATTTTTGAATTTTTCTAATTTAATTTTTATTAGCACTATATCATTTTAAGACACGATTTGTTTTAAAATTTTCTTGCTTTTATAATTAAATTTTTTGTGTGTAAACTCCTTAAAAAGCACAATTTTGCATCTCTAAAATAAAAATTTTCCCGAGGGACGACCTCCGGACCCCCCGCTTTTGGCTTCGGGTGTCTGTATGCACACTTTTTAAGGCATAGCCCTGCCCCCTTCTCTCAATGCTGGATCCATCATTGGTCCTTAGTAATTAGGGCCGTGAACTTTTCGCAAAAGAAATTTTGCCACAGTTTGTTTCAGTATCCCATGTGTCATCTGCATTTCTGTTTGTATGTTTTAACTATCACATGTCTTGATGTTCTACCAGCCAATCACAGACGTGTGGTGTTGTAGTAACCTTACTGTGATTGGCTTAGTCAGATTAGACACGTCACTTCACACAGACACTCCGCCAATAACCATGAAGCAAAACTGCAGATGTGAACGTTAGGCACTGAAACAAAGTGGGGCAAAATCCTTTTCGCGAAAATGTCATGACCAAAAACGTATTGTTTCCGAACCTTCTGGTATAGCCGTGTCTAGTAGAATGCTGTGAAGTTCGATGCTGCAACTCTTCCTAATCCCGATTGAACAGTAGGAAAAATAAACACACCAATTGGAGAATCGCATTGTCGTGGTAGACCGGAAAGCAACAGAATATTTAGGAGTACAGAAGTGAAACAGCCTGTATGCCGGCAATCTCAGTCACATACGCCGTCAAAATGGCTTCTCTGATCAGCAAGATGGCGGAAACACCTACCGCCAATCAGCGTAAGGCAGCTGCCCTGCTAGCCGGCAGCCAGGACAATAGGAAACCTGCAGTAACATGCAGGAACCAAACATACACGGGGCTGGTATCAACAACCTCGGGCAACCAATAAGCGGTGAAGTTCACCCGTATCAAATAAGCCAGTGCGTAAAATCACGCCTGTATTACTATACAGGATGTCCAGAAATAAACTCATAATAGGCATACCACGCGAATCTTGAGCTAAATTGTAGACGAAAATGTAAGTGGCGAAATGTTAAACGACATTTTACGTACACAGTGTGGCAACACTGCACGGATATAGTCTCCCCCCCCCCCCTCTTTCGCACCAAGCCCATGTATAGTTTTGTGTATGTTACGTAAAGTAAACTTAGAATCATGTATGTGCTGTTCGGGATTTGAACACGCGCCCATAATATTCAGGTCAGAAGAGTGATTGAGATAGCTGTCTAGAGCGCAAGAGGGGACTAACTACAGTGCTATGTTGCCATATTGTACAACATAACATTTTCGTCTTGCTCATTATGCGATTGTTTGTAGACATCACATATAGTCTGTGGCGAAGCTCTGGTGACGCTCGTCTGCAGGGTTGCCACGTCTATGGTCACGGCCTCTAGACTGTGAACCAAGCTGTGAGCTCCACAGCTGTTGTCATCTTGTCGACCCGGGCCGAAGTTAGCGTACCCTCCTTCCCCCTCCAGCCACGTCTCTTCTACTACACGTCAATGGAGGTCTGTGTCCTGTAAGCCCACCCCAGTTATGCTGCGAGTCCTGAAAGTCCTCCCCGTATATCAAGTGTTGTGTTGTCGCTGCAAGGTGTAGATGTTGTTATCGCCGCGAACAACTGCCTTGTCGTGCAAACACCAGGCAGGAAGACCGCGCTTACACTTGATCCGTCTTCAGTCGTATCTACACTAAACACCACGGGGTCCCTCTGCCAGTCATACCAACTGTCGCCGCACGTCGGTGATTATGTTAAACTCCGTATGTCAGCCAGTTTCTATCTTCCCACAAACTGTTAACATGAACGCAGTGAAAGTAATAAGCGTAGTTGGAAGCACTGGAAAATCGTGAAAATATGTCGACGTGGTCTTTAATTAACTGTAGTATCTTACTTCGTCTAGACTGAGCGAGGTGGCGCAATGGTAACTCGTTGGACTCGCATTCGTGAGGACCCGGGTTCGATACCCGGCACTGGCTAACATGATTTCAGTTTTTCCGTTGTTTCTAGAAATCACTCCAGGTGAATGCTGGAAGGGTTACTTAACAAATGCCATGGCCGACTCCTCTCCCAGCTGCTGTCATTATACCAAGTTATGTGACCACGCTGTTGACATATGCTTTGTTCGGATTATTATTTATGACAAGGCAGATTTAAAGTACTGAAATTTTGTTGGCATGCAGCCGTGTATAGGTCATTCGAGATAAAACGAGCACTTTCGAAACCATACCCTTTCAGTGCAGTTTTATTTTGCTGCGTCATTTTAATAGAAAAAAACTGTCTACGTAACATTGTAGGCTAAGTGCATCAATTGCACTGCAATCAACAGTTAAGCCACGGGTTCTTATTTATGTTGGTTTTGCGAGTTTAATTTATTAAATCCGGAAAGTGATCAGTAGAGACACTGGAAAATCGCGGGAATAGTTGACTGTTAGCTACACTGTAAAAAACTACCTTCAATGTTTAGGAAGTTATTATCCCAGACGCAGTATGGTATAGTTACCATACTTCGTCTTGTAAATATGTAAACATTTACAGTTGTTACAATACAAGTCTGGTGACTTCAGTATACATTTGACTGTTTTATAAAAATGTTCAGGATTGCTACCATGGATGTCTGGGAAACTATTATACCATACCTACTTTCTTAGCGCTCCTATACGCACGTCTGGTAAATTTACAAACTATTTTTTAGAGTGTAGGCTTCAACGTGATGTATATAACACAGAATGTTTCGTATCAACATTGGCTATCGTTTATTTGTTGCAATTTTGTCTGTCTACAACACGCCCAGTTAGAACTGTACAGCTTGGACACACAGCGTGTGTGGTTTGTCCCAAAACGGTTCACACGTGTCACGGTTAATATAATACAGTTTATTGGAGACTATTTTTAAACATTTTCGCGATTTTGCAGTGTCTATAGTGATCAATAAGGGCCCCTGTTTTTGGTGAAAAGAATTCTGCATCGCTTTGTCGCATTGCCTCATGTGCACATCTGCTGCTCTGCTTCATGATCAGCGAGTGGTTGTTTTCAGCTGTTACGTGTCTTAACGTTTTACTGCAAATTGTAGATGTGTGGTATCGCAGTAACCTTATTCTCATTGGTACAGTCAAATGAGACACGTCATTCCACGAAAACACTCTGCCAATCACAATGAAGCAGAACTTCAGATGTGCACATGAGGCACTGAAACAAGTTGTTGCAGAAATCTTTTCGCGAAAATCAGGGGTCCCTAGTGATCAGATATCGCAAAACCAGTACATGGAAAGGTTGGAAATAGTTTGTAATCATTACGTAGCCTATTTTTTTCTTTTCAAAACGTAAGTTTTTATAATTTTGACTAGTTACTGATTTAATCATTTTTTTAAAATAAATATTTAGCCAAAATTATAAAAACTTTTATTTGAAAAGAGTTCGACTACAAGTACAAACAATTTCCAACACTTATATGTGCCAGTTTTGCGTCATCTGCTCTCTTCCAGGATTTAAAAAATTAAACTTACTTAAGAGGGATTTTTTGACAATTGTGTTGTATTTCCTGTTTTTGAACCATACTGTTTCAAACTGTATTATCGAAATTTTCTCTTCGACAAAGCATATGATTAGAGATGATGGTTTATCGCGGGAAAAGTTGACTGTTTGATGGATTTCAATACACGTTCAGCTTACCTGAATATTACTGGCTTTAGCTTGTACGTGGAGCTGTTGCCCTATTTGACTGAGCCAATAAGAATCCCGATATTGTAATATTGGATGCCTGGTATTGGTCTGTAGACAGCTACGTTGTGTCAGTGTTTTCAAGGCTATCTTGGCACAAAACATTTTCGCGATATACCATCATCTCTACATATGATATATTCTTGGTGAACTGCTGGACATAAATAATAGTTAGGGACAGGAATTTTTGGTGAAAATATTTTTGTCCCGCTTGGTTTCAGTGCCTTACGTGCACACCTGAAGCTCAACTTCATGGCTATTGGCTTAGTGTTTTTGTGCAGAGTCGTTATTCAATAGACTGTGCCAATCAGTACACGGATAACTGCCACACATCACGTCTGCGATTTGCGGGTTTAACCTCAAGACGCCGGGTGTTACGGCATCCAATCGCTGACCACACAGCAGAGATGCAGGTGCGCACACAAGACACTGAAACAAAGTGCTGCAAAAATATATTCGCGAAATTTCCTATCTCAAGTAATAACGTAATCTTCCGTTAATTTATCATGCAGTATCATTGCAAGAGAATTCTCGAAAGTTAACATATAATTAATTATCTTGCAATGATTGTGCGTGACAAATTAAAGAAAGAATTCGTTATTATTTATGTCAAGCAGTTTACCAACAATGTACCCTATGCTTTGGCGAACAGAAAATTTCTATATTACGATTTGGGGGAAAAAAAGTAATGGCTCAAGAACTGAAAGTACAGTAAAATTGTGTAACACTCCCCCTTGAGCAATATAAACAGAAACGCGAGGCATTATCGTCTGTCATATTAAATGATATAATATTGTAATTATTATTTAGGACATGATAAAGTGCTCAGTTGATCGCGGCACGACTTGGAGAGAGATGTTGAAGGGCGTGAGAACTACTTGTGGAAGTAGGTACCGCAGTCACGTGATAGGACGAGCAGGTAGTGATGTCACGTGTCTGAGGAAGGCTTACAGTCGACGGCGTCATAACCACGACGTGCCCTCCATGCACTAGTGACCACACACGAGGTGTGACCTCTCTACCTCGTCAACTGTCTAGCAGTGTAGCGTCATCACACGTCCAAACACGACACCAGCAGTTCCCTATAGGGAAGATACACTCTCGCACGTAGGCGCCGACTGCCTGTGCCCTTAGTGGCTTGGAAGCGACGGAGCTATAAGGGCGACGTTGAAGCGCGCATCATGCCACGTCACGAAAACAAGCTCTGAACTAGCGTGCAAGATTCCCGCACACCTATATTTACTATGTGGCTTTAAGGGTGTTCAAGTGCTATGAAATCTTAGTTTCATATTCGTGTGAAATAGTGTTAGTTTTGTAGACGATACTTGTGAGTGCAGTTTCCTCTTACGAAACAACTTTAGCTGACGTAGCCTAGTTTTCTCATAACGGTGCGTCAAAATCAAAATTTGGAACAATTCACAGTGAAATAACATAGGCCTACTATGGGCTGCGTAATCAAAAATTTGAAAAATCCCGCGGACTGTTTTTGTATTTTAAAAAATTGCTGAATTTGCGCGATTTTTTTTTTAAATTCAAAATGTAACGGTTTTTTTTTTTTTTTTACGTTTTATTGCATAACTCATGGGATGTAAGTTCACAGTGAATTATTTTGTGTAAGTAGGTCAGTTGGTTTTCACTGTTAGCATGGCAGTGTGACAAGCAAATTTTGACTTTGACACCCCGTTATGAGAAAACTATGACAGCTAAAATAGTTTCGTAAGTGTAAAATGTACCCACAAGTATCGTCTACAAAACTAACAATATTTCATAAAAATATAACATTATGATTTTATTGCTCTTGAACACGCTTAAGCGGTGAGCATTTAATTTTATTGGTGAAAGTCTGTAGCGAATTTCAGCACACGTTTGTATATGAGTTTCACATACGTTCAGTTAGTACATCTTGAAGTACTGCAGTCTAGAATTACAATTCTTTGCTATTTTGCAGAGTTTATAAACAGTGTTCTTTAATATGATATTTGAAAGAAGTACGCAATGGGGGTGCATGACTGGACGTACTTGATTGCTATATAGATGACTGCCAAAGATAACTAATAATAGCAGACTGCCTTGGTGTTGTCCTGAGTTTTAATCTTTTTATTATCTGTTTGTCCTTGTTTTTTGTATAACCCGTTTCCAATTATGGAATTTTATGTTTTGTGCGTATCCTGTCGACTAAAGCATACTCTGCTTACTTATGTTTTACTATTACATTTAGTTTTCTTTGATAGTCGTCTATATCGCAATGGAGTATGTCGAATAAACTAAATCCAGTCGATGGCATGGTGTCTAAACAATGGCGGTCTTTCCTTGTTCGATGTGTTTTTTTTTTTCGTGTGTTGGCACAATGGGCGCGTGTGGAATAGTTTGTAAGTATATTCGTGTACATTGCGTGTGGTAGATGACGCCGCTTACGATAAGTTCTCTAGGTTGACTTTTTTATCCGGTGGAGGCAATACAAACGTAATTAATACAGGTTGGTCTACGAGTCACAGATGTTGCCGTCTTCGTGCGCGGGGTTGCCATGTCTACAGAAATGTGTGGCGGACATGTTAAGCTCATCAGCTGTTTACTAAGACAGTACTGTACGATTACTTAAGGCAATGACCTTGCATTTATTTCAAGCTATTGCAAATGGCTTGAATATTTTTTAACCAAATGCTTTGAAAAAATTTGAGACTGTATACAGACATACGACACACAATTTCCCAGAGCGTTTTTTTTTTTATATTGTACCGTTCACTAGCAAAAAAAAATTATTTAGTTTCATATTGCCTTATTTTGATAACCAAATATGTGATACTTCAGAGGCAAAAATCTAAAAATGCCGTTTTATGTATCACAACAGAAAAATTCAGCTTCAAACGAAGATATATAAGTGTTAGATCTGTAAGAATGGAATACTAAGTTGGTTTAATTATATCTATAAATAGGGAACCAGAAATAAGTACACCACAAGAAAGAGCCCAATGCGTGGTGTAGTTTGCGAGAGCAAAATAACCCAGTGCTGTCTATAAATTACCGACGTGAATTTCAAAGCGAGCCTAATTCGTGAGTTCAGTGACCTGCAGGCTAGGATCCATTGTACTATACATACTCAAGTCCTGTATATTCGTTCGTAGTCTGCTGTTCCAGTGAGTAGCAGCTAGTGGAAAAACAATCGAGGCTTGTGTATAAGTAGGAAAATGGATTCTAACACGCATGTCGTTGACTAGAGAAATATTCCTTTCCCTATTTACAGATGATGGTGTATCGCGAAAATGTTTTGTGCCAACATACCCGTGAAAACACTGTAGTTTCTTGTGACATGTATGACTGGGTGATGTACGCCTGACACAACGTAGCTGTCTGCAGCCCAACAATAGGCATCAAATATTACAACAACGGGATTCTTATTGGCTCAGCCAAATAGGTTAAGAGCTCCACGTACAAAAGAAAGCTAGTAATATTCTGATCAGCTGAACGTGTGTTGAAACCCAGCAGACAGCCAAGTCTCTAATTATATTGTAAGGGCTCTTTGCCGACAATACTGAGCTGCAGCTGTGTTGTTTCATGCCCGGTGCTAGAGTACTGCAGCGGTAGGTTGGCTTCTGTGTGAGCGCCTGTTCTGTGCGCTGGCCAGTTATCGCCTAGGCCTGCTGGCCGGCTAATTACCGTCGCTTCTTGTAGATGACCTCGTGTGTCGTCTGTGACCTCGCCTGTCTGTCGTCAGTAAACAAGCGAGGAGCTAGTTCTGCTGTCCCCAGCCCGCCTCGAGCCGGTTACACTATTCTAATCTTCAGCATTCAGTGTTTGACAGTTTTATTGCATTTTCAGTTTTTGAGCCGTAACATTTATTCAGATTATATTATCAAAAAATTCTCTCGCTAAAGTATAGGACATATTCTTGGTAAACTGCTTGAAATAAATAATAATTAAATTTTTCAATGTATTATAATGCAGAATCCTTGCAAGTGTATTATAGGCTAACTTTCAAGAATTTTCTTACAATGTTTATACATGACAAATCAATGAAATATCCCATTATTATTTATGTCAAGTAGTTTACCAAAGATATATCCTATGCTTTGTCAAAGATTAAATTTTGATAATATAAAGCTGAATAAATATTATTGCTCAGAAACTGAAAATAGAATTAAATTGCCTAACACTCCCCCTTAACAGCCCTATACATTTGGTGCATGAACATTGGTGCAGCCTGTTAGATAAAAGATTTTTTACAGACACTACTAAACACGCGCTCGATATTTTTCTCTGCGTAAATAAAACACATATAAAATGTTGCTTCACTATTTATTTTAATAGATAATCATGCTGAGAAACAAGGTTTCACCTCACCTCATAATAACTCAAAAGTAAATAAAGTAAATAAATAAACGGCCTTTTCAGACTGCTGTCATGTAAAAAATTCCAACAGGAATTGTAAAACAAAAATAGAGAAGCATGCTCTGGCCTTTACTTCGCACTTTCCGTAAATGAAATATTAGGGTCGCCGCTTAAAGGCCCATGGAATGAAGCCAACGTGCATAAAAGGCGATACGGAGCCAGTGTAGCCCTTATCACTTGCCTATTTCCGTACCTCAGACGCGGAATTTAGTGCCTGCTGTATAGGGCTCTTAACATTGAGTGACTTTAGGGTGAATGGATTTGAAAAGAGGGGGTTTTCAGCTGAACGGTTTTAGGCTGTGTTACGGTCGCCAGTTGTCACCGAGATATTCAACGTCAAAGTTTGCTGTGTATATCTAAACCTAGTGTAAATCGTTTTGTATTGGCACTTATTTTTCTTCACATATTATTATTTAATTATTGTTCTTTTTCTATGACATATTTTAAACCTTCCCCTTCTACGTAGTTTGATTAGGGACCACTGTTTTTCTCCAAAATAATTTTGTCCCAGTTCGTTTCAGTGCCAAACGTGCACATCTGCAGCTCTGTTTCATAGTTATTGGCAGCTTGTATTTGTGAAGTGATGTCTCTCATTTGACTGTACCAATCAAAATACAGTTACTACAACACCACACGTCTGTGATCTGCAAGTAGAGTCCCAAGGTTCGTGACAGTTAAAATATCCAATCACTGACCACGAAGCAGAACTGCAGATGTGCATGTAAGACACTGAAACAAAATGAGGCAAAATTCTTTTTGCGAAAACCAAGGGTCCCTAGGTACGATTATATTAAAATAAATTACTTTGTGGATTAAGTCCTTTTAGCATAAATACGTCCAATTGTACCTTGATTTATTCGACACCTACTGGAGAGCACTTAGCCAATAGTAAAGAAGCAACTCAATGCAGGTCTAATAACGTGAGACCACTATCAGCGAGCAGCCTATAAAATAAGTATGCATCTGCATATCCTGATATATTACACGAAGTGAAGCCATACAGTGGAGAAGTAACAGAATGAGAAAGGCGGGGGAAACGGAATATCCCCTAGAAAACCCGCCGGCCAGCGGCAACGTTCACATGCGAAAAATCCGGGCTGAACCCGCCGGGAATCGAACCCGGATCTCCTTGGTGGGAGCCGAGTGATATGACCACTCGGACACCGCGGCCAATGAGCCTGTACATATACTTGACTACACATATATTCTTGGAGGCTAGCGTACATTTCAGTGGACCCACAACTTTTTCCTGTCTCTGTATATTTGTTACGTACACTATACTTTAATGAAAAATCGTGAACCGCTGAATTAAAAATCATACACGATCGTTACGCGCAAGTTTTCATCGTAAACAGCTTATAATTTCTTCCTTTGCTGGACCCGTTACAATTAGGTTAGTATAGAAGTCGTATGCTTGTAATTCGCAGACACGCCTTTGAGACGCGAACCAGTTATAAATCAGCTAGCTGAGGATGTGGTTCCGATCTAGTTTATTTCGAAACTCGCCCAATCGTGGGATCCTTTCGCGAAAAACAAGTTTTCGTAACTACTCCAGGATGCCTGTTAACTGGGCCAATTTTTAATCCTACTTTTATTGCTAAAATCTGGTATTCTGCAGCTCTGCATATATTAACACATCTCCCGACATCACTTCCTTAGATGTACAGGTCTGGTCGCCAGTGTAGACACATAGGCTCCATTATTTGGTGTTGAAGATAAGTAACTTGCTAGAAACTTAGGCAGGTTTACCCGGTCATGAGATCTGGGCCTTCGATCACTAGACGTTAGTCAACCAGGCCGTTAGTAATAAATCTCTTCTGGTGCGCAACGTCGTGTAAGACACTGTGCTATAATGAGAGACGTTCAAAATTCGTGTTATTTTCTAACAGCTGACTAGACTCCAAGTGACTATAGGCTTGTTCGACGTCTCCCGCTGGCCGATATTGTCGTGACTTGTCGCAGAGAATACTTACACGGTAGAGAGGCCAATCTCTGTAAAGACCTAACACATAAAAGTTCACGACCAATTGAATAGCAGATTATGCTCTGCTATGTATAGGAAAGTGAAGTTTAGTTCACTACCAAATGATAACGCGAATTTTGCATGTCTCTAACCGTGATGGATGCACTTAATGTATGTTTTTTTTCCACCGTCAAATTCAGTTAGAGATGATGGTATAGCGCGGAAATGTTTTGTGCCAACCTAGCCTTGAAACACTGCAGTTTCTTAATATTATACATCCGACACAACGTAGCTGTCTGCAGACCAATAATTGGCATCGTATATTACAATAGCGGAATTCTTATTGGCTCAGTCAAATAGGACAACAGCTCCACGTACAAGCGACAGCCAGTCATCTTATCATAGTCTAAATGCACGTTGAAACCCAGCTAACAGTCGAGTTTTCCCGCGATAAACCATCATCTCCAGCAATGAGTGTGTGTGTGTATATATGTGTGTGTATATATATATATATATATATATATATATATATATATATATATATATATATATATATATATATAGACACACACATATATATATATTCGTATGTGTGTGTGTCGGTGTGTGTATGTCATGTTACTGCAAATATTTTATTTCGGCACTATCAACTGTAAACAAGCGTATGGCTGAATTAGGCAATGGATAGACGAATAAAACAATAAAAGGTACAATTCTGCATGCGACGTGAGTGACCTTGTGGTCGGGCGAGTGTGACGTCACGGAAGCTGCTACCGCGGCTCGGCGGTGACCTTCCCAAGGTGGTCGCAGTGTTTTATTGGCCTGGCCGGTATGAGGCGGGGGCGGGGAGGAGGCACTACGTCGACAACAGGTTTGCCTGAGGCTAGGAATGCCACTCGCGTGTCTTCCCAGGCGACTACAAGGGGAGAGGGCGCCCTGCGAAGCAGGCCGTGCGAATATGTTCACCCGCCGTGGGAACATACGTGTGTACACTGGGCTGACTTCGTCACGTTCTCCAAATTCTACGTTCGACCAATTTCGTCATGTTCGTCAAGTGTAGTCCTCGAGGTGAGAACTGACGTTATTCGAAAGTCTTTTCCTTAGAGGCGGTGAGGAAAGGAACGAACGAGCTAGAGTCGACCTTAAATTTCCACTCTCTACCAGGTTCCGAACCTGTTCGTTTCAGTCAAATAGCATACAGATTATATCTGCAATAGAATATCAATTATAATTGTCATAATTCGCAGAATTGAACTACGTAGGCTGAGATTTACTTTTATCTTTACCCTAAAATATACCTAGTGCTTAAGCCCTTAAAATGTAATTTTATAGCCATTTTGTAGTTTTTTTTTTTTTTAATCTTCAGTGATATTTGATAGGATTGAACTCTCCTGCCATAAAAAAAGTATCACAAGAAAAATTATTTACGGAGATACGGATACACACGCAAGCGATGACTTTATTTATTATTTTTTGGTGCACTTCGTTCGAAGTTTTAACTCTCACCTGTATTGGGATTATTCTGGCCAATCAAAGGTGTATGTTGTTGCAATAGCCTTATCCTCATTGGTGAAGTCAAATGAAAGACGTGCCAGGACGAAGGTACGCTGCCAATAACCTTCAAGCACAGCTGCAGATGTGCGCGTAAAGGAACTAAAACAAGGCAATCAAAAATTAATGTTCTTACATATCGTTGAACCCGCAAAATGTCCGGGTCTCAAATAATTGTAAAGCCGAATACTTAGTGTGTAAACAAACAAAGAAGTAGAGCCTAGACCTTAGTAACATTCATGCATGGTATTGAAAGCGGCGAGAGGTTGTAGAGTAGGCAGGATGTGTAAGGACGTGTCAGCTGTGCACGTGTAACAATTGCCTAGGGCACGTGATAGGCGCACACAATGACGGCAACCTCCTGTCGTTAACGGAACTGCAGGCGTCTCTCGTAGGAGATCCTCGCCCTTTCTCGCCTCCGACGTCGACACACTTCACCTGTGGTCACAGAACACCTCGCCATACAGAGGCGCAACTCCGCCAGCTACATGCAGGCTATCAGCGAAACTGATCATACACGCCAACTAACGACACATATGAACAACACTTATTCTTCTCATCACACCACAGTTTCAAATCAGAACTACTCTTGGCGGGCGTGTATTAAAAACAAAAACGCCATAATGGCGCATGATTAGACAGAAGTATATTATATTCGAAATACATCAGATCGCTAAAAATATATATAACATAAAAGCCTGTTGAATAAAAATAAAAGGAATATAGTCATTTCGTAACGTTGCCAGTTCTAATCAATGTGGTGCATTTTTTTTTTTAAGTTACAAGGGCATAGTTTGAGGTGTGTGTTCTTTTAGTGCAATGAAAATTTAGAACGTGTTCCCGCCTTCTGGCAGGGTCATATTGTTCCAGGAAACAGACTTTCGCTAAAAAGGTTTTTGCATCACTTGGTTTAAATGCATTACGCGCACATCTGCATTTGTGCTCCATGGTTATTGGCATGTCTGTGTGAAGTGACGTCTCTCATTCGACCGTGCCTATCACAATAAGGTTACAGCAACACTACATTCTAAATATGAATTAGTGAATATTCACTGATTTACGCTAATGGATGGAGCAGTTTCAACAATTTAAATCAGTGAAAATAGTCACAGTTTAATTAGTGACTATTCAATGACTTCCTTTAAGAGTGCCAACTTTTCGCAAGTGAATCAGTGAATTGTCACAGTTTTTTTTTTTCAATTGTTTTCAAAGAACAGGTTTCACATATTGAATCAGTGAAAAATTACTGAAAAATCTGGGAACATTCACTAATTAACTTGTGGAATCTTTATCGGAATCAGTGAATAGTCACAGATTTCCCAGTGGTTTCTCACTGATTCAATTTGTTGAAACTGCTCCATCCATCGGCGTGAATCAGTAAATATTCATTAATTAAGATTTGGAGTATACACGTGTGTTATTTGCTGGTAGAACCTCAAGACATAGTTAACATCCAATCACTGACCATGAAGCAGAACTGCTGCTGGGCTCATGAGACACTGGAACTAACTGAGGCAGAATTAATTTCACGATAAGTTCGTGGCCCTGGGCATGACACACTGAAACATCGTTTACACGCCTGGTACGACTTAAGTTTCCACTCATGTAGTATTACATGCATTACTAAACATTTATATCAAAGGCAATATTCTTCACCGTGTTTTTACTTTTATATTTTGTACAAGAAATTATTTTTATGTTATACACAAAATGTGACTAAATTTTGCTCTTACGAAAAATTTTTTATCTCTCATAGTTTCCGCGTAATGGCCTGTTAAAGTAAAAATTTGCATATTTCCGTTTTAACGACTACACAAAAACCAACTGACATACCAAACTGGAAAAAATCACAGTGGATAAAGACATTGCAGGCTACAATTTCACGCTCATAAAAAACAAGGAATAAAACCTTTTTGTACTTAAATAAAAATGCTGAAACTTAAAGTAAGAATTTTAAAAATCCAATGTTATTATTTTAAATACATGAATATTTAATTTGGTGGTTTAACATAGCTGAGCTTGTAGCATACACCATCGGTATACACTGTGTATTTATTCAGCTTGGAAAGTTAGTTTTAGTGTCGTCCTGAAAACGGAAACATGCTAATTTTGGCTTTAACAAGCCATTACGCAAAACTACGAGAGATAAAAAAGTTTTATAAGAGCAAAATTTATTCACATTTTTGTCTAAAACGAGAAAAAAAATATCTGTTACAAAATAATATAAAAATAAAAATATGGTGATGAAAATTGCTGACCATCGCCTCCTTAGACCATAGCCGTGTTTGATAGAAGTCAACGTGTATAGAGGCTTCAATTTGTGTTCTACTCTCAAATAAATACTATTTAGAATATATTAACGGACGTAAACGAGCCACATGAAAATATAAACAAACGACTTGCACGAGAAGGTGCATGAAAATCAGAACCGCCTCTAAATGATTCTAGATAGAATGCAAGATCTTGCATGCACGCTACTTGCATACAAGTCAGCCATTCACACGATGCAAGTTGCCTTGAACAAGAAAGTGTTCACCTTCTTGTTTAAAAAAGATAACCGCGTGTACTGGGCTTTACAATATCAAATCACTGACTATGGAGCACAAATGCAGACGTGAACAAATTGGGGCAAACTTATTTTCGCGAAAAGTTCATGACCCTATTCACACGATACGCTGCCCCCGAAGCTATATAATTTTGCAACCGCGCGCACAGAGCTGGAAATCAACGCCATGAGTGAGAGGTAGGTTTCGACTGCGATGCGGCGTTGCTCCACAGCGGAAAGAGGCGTCCCTTGATGACGGTTAACCTCTGGTCGGGGCCAGAGTTTTGGCGGGCATGGACAGGAAGTGGGGTCAGATCCCGTGTGACGTAACAGGACATAACTCCGCCTGTGGCTTTCGTCTTGTCTAGGCCGCCATATTACTATTACCAATTTCTACTCGCTCTCAACATGGACGATTTATTGCTGGTGCTGCCTATGAAGCTTGCACACGTAGACTTTATAAGACGAGTTAGGCCTACAGTTGGAATATACTGGTTCTTAGTGGAAACATTTCTGTAGAGTTATGCCACGTGAGTAGAGTCACGTGTTTGTCACGAAATTATTTTTTCATAATTTTGTTTAAATGTCTTAAGTGGACATCGGCAGTCATGCTCCTTGGTTATTTGCAGTCTATCTTTGCTCATACACATCTCTTATTTAACTGCACCAATCACAATCCGGCTGTTGCTACATCGTTCACCTATGATTGGCCAGCATAATCGCAAGACAACTGAGAGTCTAAGCATTCAACCACTGGCCATGAAGCAGAGCTACAGACATGCACATAAGGCATTGAAAGAAAACTGTACAAAATATTTTCGTCACCGTGGCTCTACATATGAGTAGAGCCACTGGTTTTTTTGTGCAAATAATTTTGAAGCGACTTATTCCAATACGTTACGGGCACGTGTGCATTTCTGCTTCATGGTCAGTGATTGTCTGAATTAAATGCTCAGCATGTAAGGGTTCTACCAGCAAATCACAGATGTGAATTGTGGCAGCCCCCTCGCCCTGAATGGCACAGTCGAATGAGCGACCTTTTGCACACATATACTACCAATGGACGACTTGAAGTACACGCCCCCTGACGTCACACCGCAGGAGGAATACTGTGGGGAAACAAAGCTTGTTTACAAACATGCTGATTTGTTAGTTGGTAATTGCAGAAAGCAATAGATTTGCACGCAAGGGTAAAAAATATTAGTTTCAATTTCATGGTTAAGATACGCAAATACATAAGGTTAATGTTTACCTGAAAAAACGGCAAATTCCAAACAAATAATCAATTTTCTTGACGTACATCTCATCCGGGACATGTGAAGCCAAACAGCTAAATGAAGGTTATGTTCGGCTGCGGTATCCATGGAGATAGGAATTGTATCCCACACCTGACTGAAGCTCCGCCTCTTTTCAAGTCGTTCATACTCTTGAAGCAAAGGAAGGTGAAGCAAGGAGTTGCAAAATTCTTCTCATAAAAAATCAGAGACTCTAGCGATGACCAGAGATATTGGGAAATTGAAACAATCTTTCAGTGTATTTTAATGTTTCTTGTAATGGGACAGAATAACGTACTGTACTGTTGTGGAAACTCAACATTTCAATATTATGTCGCCCCAGAAATCTAATATGAGACTAAGAAAAAACAAATGAAAAACGAAAAAAAAATAGAAAATAAGCCTAGTTTGGCTGTAGTCAACACATTCATAAACCAGAACAAGAGGACATGATAGATCCCGTTAAATACGGCCATAAAACTTTCGCGAAATTAATTTTGCCCCACCTTGTTTCAGTGCCTTACGTTCACATCTGTAGTTCTGCTTCGTGGTCAGTGATTGGATGTTCTAACTCCCACGTGTGTTGAGGTTCTACCAGCAAATCACAGACGAGTGGTGTTGCTGTAGCCTTACTGTGACTGGCTCAGTCGAATGAGACATGTCACTTAAAAAGGCAAGCTACCTATAGCCATGAAGCAGAACTGCAGATGTGCACGTAAGGCACTGAAACAAAGTGGGGCAAAATTATTTTCGCGAAAAATTCATGGCCCTACCAATAAGGAATTTAGTCATAAAACAAAGAAAAATAAAATAAACATTAAAAAAAAGGTGAAAGACAAACAAATCTGTAAAAACTCAGGAGGACAAGACAATTACGTCAAGCACTGACAGAGGAACAAAATGTTGGACTACATCCAAACTAGGCTTGTTTTCTAATTTTTTTCGTTTTTAATTTGTTATTTTTTCTTAGTCTCATATTAGATTTCTGGGATGACGTAATATTACAATGGCGTGTGTCCACAGCACGGTCGTAGAAGAACAGGTCTGGACACTCGCCTGGAAACTTGACCCCCTTGTTGTTTGGCTGAAGTTCATCAAGTTACTGAGAATATTGTGTTTTATTGGCGCTGATGTTATGGCGGTCCGACTCTAACTCCGCCCACTTCATGAACAATTTAGCAAAACGTATTTTATATCAATTTATGAAACACTCCCTTCGCTCACAAAATTTTAAGAAAAGACTCCAGCAATCTTTATTTACTTTATAATGTTAACAATGGAAAAAAGTGGGCGGAGTTTGAGCCCGACCGCCCGAATTACCGCGCCAAAAAGTACAATATTCTCGGTAACTTGACGAACTGCAGCCAAACAACAAGGGGGTCAAGCAAAATACATTGTTAGATAGGCGAGTGTCCAGACCTGTTCTTCTACGACCGTGGTCGACAGCAGTATAGTACTTAAATATTTCAGCGACTCCTTGTTTTGCAATACAGCATAACAGCCTGCACCTTGTAGTATTGTATGATGGTTATGTAGTTGTTTGAAGACGTATCACAAATATTCAGTAGCGGCGCACAAGAGTTCTCATTGGTCCAGTCAGATGGGGCACACCGATAACCACAGATGAACGTCACCTATGGACATGTCAGTAGAGGCGATAGTTAGAGCCATGATTTTTGATGAAAAGAATTCTGCAACAGTTTGTTTGAATGCCTTATGTGGACATATGAAGCCTTGCTTCATGGTTGCTGGTAGAATGTATTATTGCACAGACGTGGCACATTTGACTGAGCCAACAGGAACAAGGTTACTGCGACACCACACGTCTGTGATTTGCTGGTAGAACCCTAGACGCTGAGATTTATAAACAGCCAATCACTAACCATGAAGCAGGGCTACACGTGTGCACATATGGCATTGAAACAAACTGTTGCATAATTATTTTTACAAAAAATCGTGGGCTACTAATGATGGTTTATCGCGGGAAAACTTGACTGCTTGCTGGATTTCAACACATGTTCAGCTTACCAGAAGATTACTGGCTTTATCTTGTACGTGGAGCTGTTGCCTTATTTGACTGAGCCAGTAAGAATCTAGCTATTGTAATATTTGATGCTTGTTATTGGTTTGCAGACAACTACGTTGTGCCAGACGTACATCACCCTATTATACGTGTCACAAGAAAGTACAGTGTTTCAAGGCTATGTTGGCACAAAACATTTTCGCGATGTGCCGTCATCTATAACAATAAGTTGCTTTTTCAGAGCTGAATCAGTGTGGCCAACGATACAGAAGCTACTGTTCACTCAGAGGGGGGTTGTGAAAACTCACGTGCTGTACACGGCGGGAAATTACGCTTCCTGTTGTTGGTTACGTCAACGTCCTATTTCTCCTTACGTCCGCGCCACATCCGCGTAATGTCAGCCAGTCCAGGAAAATTAAGAGGGCCTGACACATAAAACAGTGCTAAAAGCATCAGTTCAAAACTGTGGCTTTCACAAAGCCAAATTTGAAAACAGCAACCTTAGACAATAGGTTTTACCAGCTTCCTAAAATTTTCCTCTAGTAAAGTATTTCTGGAAAACAATCTCTTGACGCCGAAATATCGTAGGTCTACATTTAATTGCGGCGTAACATATTTATAGGTTAACTTTCAAGGATTCTCTTACAATGATACTGCATGTCAAATTAATGTAAAATCCCTTTATTATTCACGCCAAGCAGTTTACCATGAATCGCCTATATCCTATGCTTTGTCGAAGAGAAAATTTAGATGATACAATTTGAATAAATGTTATGGCTTAAAAACTGAAAATACAATACAATCGGCTAACACTCTCCCTTAAGGCTACCTTATTATACAAAAAGTAATAATTATTTGTGTCTTAACAAAGTCACCCCGTGTGTCTAAAATCCACCCCCGCTTACGGTATGTAAAACAAAGCATAGTAGTACGTCTGCGACAAGATTGGCAGCAAAACATAAATACAGTACAGAACTTACGTTTCCTTCACTGTGAGTGGGCTGGCAGTGGCTCTGCCTTGCGGGTTAGAAAGACGACACAGACAGGAAAACTCTACAGAAGTAAAACCCTGACAATGTTATATATAAAACCGTGGACGTTAAACGGCTGGCAGTAAACAAACAGAATTCGAGTGAGTATGCATAGCTATGTCCCACATTAAGAGCGCAGTCTTCTAGTCTCTGCGGTCAGTTGAAAGACAAGCTCACATCAAACGACATCGCCTCTTAAAACATTTACCAACACGCTCGAATGTTTACGACTGCCGTCTCTAGTCGCGTGGACGAGAAGGAACATATTTTCACAAGACGGAGATAAAAATCGACGGTGAAGACGTTAATGGCTTCGACTCGCGCTTTGAAACGTTGATAGGCTTTTTTTTTTCTCATGATGGAAACCACCTGGAAGCGAGAAGGAATGAGGTTTGGAACGGGGAACATCACTTCTCTAATACAAAAATAACCCCATTTAACCCGCTACGTCACTTATTAACTCCTAACTAACACATTAATATATCATTTAAGGTATTACAACATTAAAATTATTTGCCTGACCATGGCTGTCTTTAGTAGAAGGCCGGAGTCTTGAATGTGGCAACGCTGCATATCGGAGGTCTACTGTCAGTCGCTCATTGGCTGCCCTAGTCAGTGTTGACGTGTACACGCCACTAAAGCTGCATCTATACATGTTGCAGAGACTAGAGTGGCCAATAAGTGACAAGCAGTAGGCCTCCGATGCAGTGTTGCCACATTCAAGACTCTGGCCTTCTACTAAAGACGGCCATGTACTAAGTCATGGCTTTATCTTTGGGTCTGTCGGTGAATTACAGACTTTTGTGATACAGTAACCTATTCCTGTGTGGCCCAGACATATGACAAGTCTCTCCTTAGAAAGACACAGCAGTATTTTCCCGAAAATCTGCCGTAGCTAGTCGTAATTGTCCTGCCTTGGTTCCCGATATTGTAGCTGTTCGAAGACGTCACAGAGCAGATCGTGAATGAAGGGCAGATTGCCAGGAATATTACCAAGTCTGGAAGTGTAGCAAGACATGGCGAGTGTACACTCGGTGCCTAGTGCGCATACTAAGTGCGTCAGGCCTGTCACACGTGGCCGCCAAACTATTGATGTCCCGCGTCCTTGAAGAAACGTGCTGCGAACATGGGCGCAACACCCGATTACGTAAGTAACATGCGGGGAGGCAGCGCATGATATAGGCCTAAGTATATCACGCGAGATATCATGTCATTTCTTTAGTTCCGCCGTAATTTGCTTACAACATCTAACCACCTAGCTTGTAGCCTTGTACTGGTCTTCAACTATCATGAGATGTGGATCCACACTGTAAAATGGTGTAATTTTTTTTAATTAGTATGGTAAAATAAAACTAGAAGTTACCAGCCTAACTGATAAGCCTTCTTTCCTCGAAGTGGGTGCAAATTAATCCTGAAAGTCAAAATCGTTTCGTACATCTAGGAATAGTAAACATAAATACTAATTTACACATATGATAAACGAAATATACAAAAGATAAGTCAGCTTACTAAGTAATATAAGGGTACCCGGTTTGATAAAATGAAAAAAAAAAAAAAAAAAAAAAAAAAAAAAAAAAAAAAAAAAAAAAAAAAAAAAAAAAAAAAAAAAAAAAAAAAAAAAAAAAAAAAAAAAAAAAAAAAAAAAAAAAAAAAAAAAAAAAAAAAAAAAAAAAAAAAAAAAAAAAAAAAAAAAAAAAAAAAAAAAAAAAAAAA